>JAMZEH010000022.1:5690000-5760000 GCA_024699665.1 Ostrea denselamellosa | reverse complement strand
ATTATAATTCATTAAACTGCTGAAAACTTTGAAAGTCTCTCTACTATCAGCTGTGGTAAGCTTTTCATGGTAATAGCGGGATTTGGCGGTGCTGATCATATGCACCACGACTCGAGTTTGCTCCGCAAGCATCTGTCGATGTACCCCCAGGCCAGAGCTCTTGGTCGTACGTTCCAACTGTCTTCTCCGTTGTCTAGCTTTATGGATTGAGTCATTGTACCATTGTTTCAGGGAATCGTCTTTGATGGTGATTGTTCGAAGGGGCGCTATTTTGTCTAGAACATCTGTAGTTCTGGAGTTGAGATCTAATAGCAAATCGTTGACATTGCTCCTCTCTAAGATGGAAGACCGCGATTCCTCTAGTTGCCCTGCTAATATTTCCAGAGATGCACTTCAAAGGCCTTGTTAGTCGAGTTTTGTTTGCCAGGTGTCGTGGGCAGATATGGAGCTGGCATGTAACAGCATAATGATCTGGTATTCCTAGATCTGTCACGGAAATACTAGGTCGAGAGTATGTCCACCTTTGTGAGTTGGGACATCAACATGTTGTTTGAGGTGTAAGGCAGCCGCTATATTTTTCTTTTGTATGGTGCTTGGTATGTCGAGGTTGTCATAGTGGATGTTCATATCACCAAGGATGTACAGTTGGGATGAAGTAATAATACATAAGTGTGACAAGAGCTGTTCCCATTCTTTGAGAATTGAGTAATTGTGAGACAATTTTGTCGCAAGGGAAGAGGACGATGCACAAGGACCAGGGTGACAGGATGACTGCCAATTAGCCTGATCATGCAAATTTCAAATGTTTTGAAATCTGGTTGAGGGACACATGTGATGTCAATCTTGGCCCTGATTACAAAGCCACCACCTCTAGTTCCTTTGGATGTTAGTCTTGGAACACCAATGTATTTGTATCTGGCGGAACAGAGGTCGTTTATATGACAATCATCTTCACGCAACCAGGTTTAGGTGATAGCCAACATGTCCTCAAAAATTTCAGTGATATATTCAGAGAGGGGTACAGCTTTCTTTACCACATATCTTGCATTGATCAGTTGCAAACTGATAAGATTATCTGCGATGTTCTTGTACTTGGTATATGAACTAGGTTATGTTCATTTACTCCAAATTGCTGACTACCCTTAGGTCTATACCGCCCGACACACACTGTTTTGATATGTCAAATAAACCTGCGTCCAGCTTTTGTTCCTCTTCTAACGTGAGCATTTTTTACATGACCTATCAAGGGTAGACCATTCGATCTTTCATAACACATTTTCAGGTCGACTTAATAATACAATATAAGACAGAATGAAATCAAGTCGTACGACATATAAATACCTAATACGAAACGTCATAGAATGGCTTGATAAAACAGTCTTACAAAGAAAAGGGGCGGTAAAGTCACGCATCAGTGAGCACGATGCCTAAACTTATTGACAAAAATTTTTATAAAATGCAGGATTTTTTTTTGATTTTTTTTTCTTTTGTTTTTTGTTTTTACATAAAATATACCCGTCATTGTATCAAACAACTCATACAGTAAAACCTAGACAAATCTTAAAACTGAAGTTTTCGTAATTGAAGAGAAATCAAGTTAAACACTCAGAGGTGGAGCAGCCATGTCACAGCGCTAACACATCTCTACAGTAAAATAGCCCTGCAAGCTGCCGACTCTGGTATTAAAATCACCCATAATGCAGACATTGTATAAATTACAAGAACAATTATGAAGTTCGTGTTCGATTTCTAAAAAGAATTCAGGGGAGGAATCTCTAGCGGTATATAGACTATTCCACATATCATGTCTTTATCGGAATTTAAAAACTACTTTCTAAGTTTTACCCACTGAACATATTTACAGTCTGTCTTAATTAAACTTACGTGTTTTACAACATTATCTTTGATACCTACAGTAATTCCTCCCGAGCGAACATTGGAAAGTCTGTGCCTATGCTTAGCATAAATCACATAACCAGGAATTTTTACATCAGACTCATCTGTTTTTGTTTCTGTGAAACCTATAATATCATATTTTGAAATAAAATGTACAAATTCCACATAGTTTAATCTGTTTTTGATACCGCATACATTTAAGGAAAGAAAATTAAGTGTATTTAAATCAGGAGTTTTGTCGCTCGCAGTCTGTTCCTCCGTGAATTCCTAGCTATCACTACTGCGCTCAGGTGTAACCCTCTGCCTCTGTCTTTTGTTCGCTTGCCTCTCGGGATCACGGTCATGGTGACTAGCGACGATACTGCTGTATGCATGTAACTCGCGTCTCGCCTGACTGCCCATCTCCACGCTCTGCGCTCCTTGAATCGCCCGCGTGCTTGATGCGTTACCTTGTCTGGCCGTTTCCCCCTTCTGGTATGTACAGTTCCGTGCTACTTTGTCCTCCAAAGGAGTATAAAGCTTTCCATCGATAAAGAGGAAGTCACGCACTAATTTCACTTTCTTGTGATCCTGCCTAGCTTTTCTCATCACTGGAGAAAGCATCTCATCACTGGAGAAAGCATCTTTCTCTTCGCGTCTATTTTCGGGGGGAGGGGGGGGGGGGGGGGGGGGGGGGGGGGGGGGGGAGTAATGCTCGTTCACAAAATACCACTACCCTTTGAGTCTCCTCGGAGCGTTGTTGAAAATATATTCGCGGTCCTTATAGTAGTTAAACTTTGCAATGATGCTTCGTGGTTGCTCATGATATTCATCTTTTTCCCCAAACGATGTAACCTCTCAAATGAAGTGTTATAAGCATTTTTCGGTACACCAAAATTTCATCTGTCGCTTTTGTAGGTACTCTATTACTGCTAGATAAGGAAAATGATACAGGATTATGTACATCAGAGTACAAACTGCAGAAATCAACAACTTCAAACTCATGTAACATTTCATTTGTATACTGGCTAACAAATAATCTACAGTGCTACTGTCAAATTCATGTCATATATATATATATATATATATATATATATATATATAGAGAGAGAGAGAGAGAGAGAGAGAGAGAGAGAGAGAGAGAGAGAGACGTTTTGTCTATTAACAAAGATCATCGTCATTTCATTCATGTATCGATTCGATATATACCAGTGAACTTGAAATAAAAAACTCTGCTTCGTAGTCGGATATTTCATAGAAAATAGATGCTGACGGTAAATTAATAACTCAACTTCATGACAATCGGGTTGATTTCAATTTCTCCATCGTCAATTTTCCCTCTCTATGTAGCAAAATTCCATTATCACTAGAGGTCGTGAGCCGGGAAGGGGCAGAATTTGGTATCGATGTATAGTGAATTTTCCTTGTTTTATATGTAATATTTATTTCTTTTTCTTGACATGTTTATTTAGAAGTTCATCATCATCATCATCATCATCATCTCTCTCTCTCTCTCTCTCTCTCTCTCTCTCTCTCTCTCTCTCTCTCTCTCTCTCTCAGTAGCATGTACTCTGATATGTGTTCAAAAGACTTAATTAAATCCTGCATCATATATAAAATAATCAAACACTTGTCCTTTTAGCTGTCTGTTTATTATTTACTAATCTTTCAAACCTTTTTCCGTATCAGACACGAGTGTCGTACTGTTATATCAGTAAGCGACAAACTCACACCGGCACTGGGGGAATAACCTCTTCATGTTCAGTGCCTTTCAAAGTTCGTGAATTTAAACAGGCATTTCTATTCATAGACGGAATATTCAAAATGATTTCAATTAAAGTTTGATTTATCGATGTTATTGTTATGCTCTGTCATCGATTTGTTAAATGCAAGTTACAGGTGTTAAAATTAAAAGGGACCGTTTTACATTTTGTCAATTAAAACCATGTTGAAATTAATTAGACTTATTTCATTTGTGACATGTCATCTGCCAATCATAGTCACGCGCGGGCAATACATGGAGGGTGTGAGTTGTCGTATCAGACATGACAACACGAACAAAACGTTCTCTGAATTTCAATTCAACCGTTAAATGATTTTTCAAAAGTAAATATAGGTTCCCATAATATAACGGGAGTATGCATATAACTTAAACAACGCCTTTTAGGGCGTTACAATGGGATCCCTTATTTTTCCACGGTCAAATGTTCGTGGTTTTGAAAAAAATGTGAGTGTGTGGTCTTGATTTGATAGTAGTATAGTTGTCGTTCTTGAAATTTCATTGCCTGCTGTTTCTACAGATTGTGAATTTGCGGGTATTGTGGTATCACAAAACAACAAAAATCACCTCCATGATGGTCGCTATTCGTTGTCTTTATGCTTTAATTGCATTTGTATGCACACTCCGAACCAATTACAGTCAGAAAATTCCCCTGGGGATCCGTGTTAGAATAGGTTCGCGGTACTCCTTGCTTGTCATCCTTCGGTTGAGACCACAAACACCGATGGCCCGTGTCACAACATGGGACAACAAAGACCCTCCCTGCTCAAAAGCCGTTACAAGCGCTAAGCACAGGTTTAAATTTATGAAGCCCTCTACCGGCAATGGTGACGTCTCTATTTGAGTGAAAAATTCTCAAGCAGGACGTTACACAATATGTACAATCAACCAGCAACCTGTAAATAAACAAGCAGGACCATCAGCTGTTGTTTTACCGCTGATAACGAATAAAGGAAAAGTCATTATTTCCTGGAATCTTTCATGATTGGAAGCCAGTAATATGTAATCTAATATTGATGCTTGATGTCTTTGGATACGAATGAAGTAAATTGTGTTGTAAATATACCCCAATATAATTCCACTGATACATTTGAAGTTTTTCTTTAGTGCATACAGTATAATTAACTTAAAATTCAATATTTACTTTCCAACATGATATTGCTATAAATTGACAATTCGCAATGACATCACAATGCCACACTAAAAATAGTGTTGACGTCAAGATATAATTCCGACAACCATCTATACTTATTTCATTGCTGTGCCTACTGGTACAGAATGTTCATGTAAAAGTACAGTGACACGAGGCAAACAAATTTGGAATTTATGAGAATATACATCTGATTTACACTGCTCCTCGCATAAGTTGTGGAACAATACTTCTGAAGTTTTTTTTTTCCTTCTCAGTAATTTATATATTCATGGAGATACAGCAAAGTCAATGATATCGAGGGGCTACATGTCTGAAAATTTCCATTTCTCACAAACAGGAAAACAGTATTGAAATGTCATGAAGTAAGTCGTATTTTCAACTACGAAATGAAGATTCCAAGAACAACCCAACAAGATTGAGTCTGGATTTTGCAGAAGTTCTCATAATTTTATTTTGATATATTTGAAACTGGTAAAGTTTTCAAGGTGTTTATAAATGAATTAAAGAAAAAAAAATCAGCCTGTGAGGGCGTTTGTAAAGGTTTTGACACATTGTACAGAATTCGCGTGCTCGCACGATTAACCGACTTCTGTGAAAGCTAACGGAATCAAAAAAACGCAAAAGATTTGCAAACCACAAGAAGTTTGAAATTCTACAGATTTTTTTACTCACATATACTGACTTATGTCATTTGACAAATAATTTTGAATTTGGTATTGGTTACTTTTTACTATTTGTAGCATGTGACTGCACAATTAATCTGTCTAAAAGAAAAGAAAATGTGGTAAATGTTTCAAACATAATGATTTTTTTACTTTCCATTTCATAATGATCTTTAGGAATTGCCCACTCACCAAGCAATTTATCAAATTGTTGAGAAAATCGAGGGGTGTTAGTTTTGGATTTTTTGAGATGAAGATAATAATAATAGTATTGATTATTGTTATTATAATATTATTATTTCCTTTTATGGCGATCGTTAGCACGTAACCTTGAACATTAACCATAAAGTGGTCGTATAAATTACTCCGTTAAAATGTAAATTTCTACATTTAACCGAATTCTGTAAGTAGGAAAAACATGCCATATACTGTTTATGGCCCTTTCTGAATCTTTCAAAATTTTAATTTTTCTAAAAAATTTACTGAAGTTATTATCCCGTTCATAATGTCAGAAGTTTACACAGTTTCATTATGTATTCTGTACGAGTTATTTGAATGTCAAATGGTTTAATGACTTCTAATTTATGAAAGGATTAGAGTTTAAAAAATGTGGTCATCATTTAAATGACAATATTTTGTATTGAAACTGTTCGCACAATCTGCCCAAGGTTTTTTTTACAGTCAATATACTATTTCTATTCTTACTTGTTCATGACTATGTTTATGAATTATAAGAATTAAACAAGTTCTTGGTATAGATAAGGATATAGAAAACAGTGGTTGTAGATGTCATTTTTTAAATAAATAGCGCTCTCGCCTTTAGGGTTTTTAGTGGGATATTTCAGATAAACTACTTCAGAGCCTGTAGCAAAATCACTGATTTAGAAATTAACATCTTCAACTGACCCTCTCTCTCTCTCTCTCTCTCTCTCTCTCTCTCTCTCTCTCTCTCCAAAAGTGTCGCAATCACAAATTAGACACAACTCAAGGGAGAAATTTATAAAGTACTAAATTGACCAAACGACATCAATGGTTGGTTCTTGTTTTCCCGCCACACTCAAAACATTTTCTGTTATCTGGTGGCGTCCAGATTTTTATTGAACCCAGATACAATGTACCCGGGAAGAGACCACCGACCTTCCGAAAGTAAACTGGCAAACTTTCTCACATATATCTTCGCGTGGTGAATCGAACCCCCGCCGATTAGAGGTGAGAGGTGTGATTTGAGCACAATGCTCTAACCACTCGGCCACACGTCCCCCTTACAAACGACATGAACATTGATATATATATATATATATATATATATATATATATATATATATATATATATATAAAGTCCAAAAAATCCAAATTGTCACATAATAATCAACGATCGGTTCCTGCTATTACTTTCGCCTTACAGCTCTTCAGGAAATTTGTCTCGAATGTTACATGGAGATGAACGTTTGCTTTTCACGGTTACAATTGCAGTTGTATTTCATTTCCTTCGTTTTATAACTGTCTGAAGTGGTATTAAAGCCAAAAACGAGAACAGTGAAATGTTATTCGAGTTTTGTGTTTCTATTATTAAATATGCATGCTAGCAGTACCGCAATTCAGACTTGTTTATCGCAAGTTCTAGGCGACTTTTAAAAACAAATTATGGACAAAGTTATCAATCAGGTTTATATAAAAACGGATAAATATAGACAGATGAATGTATCACGAGTAATTATGATGGATACTTTCTGATTCCACATGCCTTGAGTTTCACCAACACTTCAATGAAATCAATAAAACCAAGACGGTCTGGTTTAGTTTGTCAACAGCTGTCCATCAACCTGCACAGGTCATTAGAGCAAAGGCCTGTGATCTTGTTATGATCTTATTCTGTACATAAAACAATAACTTGACTTCAGAGCATCCATTAATCAAGAAGCATGCTCGTTTTTTCACATTCTATGAAGTATCCTCATTGTGTTTGCGAGAAATTGGGAGGGCGGATGAAAGTCTAGTCGATCACTTTTTCACTTCATAGTTCAATCGTTCATCTTATCTAACGAATACCGGGCTTTACGTATTGCATGAAGTGGGTTGGATGCATATTTTGATGGGAGCCTATACGGGGTTTTATTCCTACCCTTCAAAGTAGTGTTATTTTTACCCTTTTTAATTTGATTTTATAGTAGCAATATGCTGTTTCTTTCTCCGTTTTAATCTTTTTCTTAATCACTTGAATTGAGGCGTTTCATACGGAGATAAAGTAAAATACATACATAAAACAGTCTTAAATGTTTTACATGAATAATATTCAATGAAAAATACCCGGGAACGAATCGACGTTTAGACCGATACCTAGTAGGCTTCCATACGTTTTCATCGAGGCAGGTGATTTATTTTCACGTGACATTATAAATTTAGAAGAAGAAAAAAAAAAGAAAAAAATTGTAATAATCGCAAAAGTTCAGCGATATCGGCTATATGCCGCCCCCTTTTATGTTGAGCAACAAAGCTTACTTTCTATCAACTGAAAAGTCATGGGTGCAAGTTCTTCGATAAAAAATAAGGAAGTTTAAAATGCATCTAATGCCGCATACCTTTTAATTTTCGAGAGTGTACAAGAAATTATTAGATGCGGGAAGGGGTTTCTTTTTGTGTCAGAAGTTGCTTTCATCAATTTTCTGGTATGTCAATGTAATAGTAATAGAAATATATCTACTTCAAACATCACCATGCACTTTATATCGTTGTATTTTCACACTTACTGCTGCTGGTCGCAATAATCATGTAAATTGGATTTTCTTAAAACGCAATGATGATCGGGATCAGCAGAAGATTCAAGGTCACAATAAAATATAAATATCGCCTTCGTTCATACTATATAAAAACGGAGATTTATTTCATTTAATAAAATAAATAATATGTAAATATTTCACAGGAATATTTTTCACGTATACAGCTTATCATTTGATAACGGTAATGTAGCTTTTGGGTGGTGTAGTTCTGGGATTTGTTGTTGGGTGGTGTAGTTTTGGGATGTGTTGTTGGGTGGTGTAGTTTTGGGATGTGTTGTTGGGTGGTGTAGTTTTGGGATGTGTTGTTGGGTGGTGTAGTTCTGGGATGTGTTGTTGGGTGGTGTAGTTATGGGATGTGTTGTTGGGTGGTGTAGTTCTGGGATGTGTTGTTGGGTGGTGTAGTTCTGGGATGTGTTGTTGG
The DNA here is from genome assembly GCA_024699665.1 of Ostrea denselamellosa. Classification (NCBI taxonomy): domain Eukaryota; kingdom Metazoa; phylum Mollusca; class Bivalvia; order Ostreida; family Ostreidae; genus Ostrea; species Ostrea denselamellosa. Next base: position 5,751,332 of record JAMZEH010000022.1, on the reverse strand, counting down.
GTGGTGTAGTTCTGGGATGTGTTATTGGGTGGTGTAATTTTGGGATGTGTTGTTGGGTGGTGTAGTTCTGGGATGTGTTGTTGGGTGTTGTAGTTTTGGGATGTGTTGTTGGGTGGTGTAGTTCTGGGATGTGTTGTTGGGTGGTGTAGTTCTGGGATGTGTTGTTGGGTGGTGTAGTTCTGGGATGTGTTATTGGGTGGTGTAATTTTGGGATGTGTTGTTGGGTTGTGTAGTTCTTGGATGTTGTTGAGTTGTGTATTTCCTGGATGTTGTAGGGTTGTGTAGTTCTTGGATGTTGTTAGGTTGTGTAGTTCTTAGATGTTGTTGGATTGTGTAGTATCTGGATGTTGTTGGGTTGTGTAGTTCTTAGATGTTGTTGGATTGTGTAGTATCTGGATGTTGTTGGGTTGTGCAGTATCTGGATGTTGTTGGGTTGTGTAGTTTCTAGATGTTGTTGGGTTATATAGTATCTGGATGTTGTTGGGTTGTATAGTATCTGGATGTTGTTGGGTTGTGTAGTATCTGGAGGTTGTTGGGTTGTGTAGTTTTTAGATGTTGTTGGGTTGTATAGTATCTGGATGTTGTTGGGTTGTGTAGTATCTGGATGCTGTTGGGTTGTGTAGTATCTGGAGGTTGTTGGGTTGTGTAGTTTCTAGATGTTGTTGGGTTGTGTAGTATCTGGATGTTGTTGGGTTGTGTAGTATCTGGATGTTGTTGGGTTGGGTAGTTTCTAGATGTTGTTGGGTTGTGTAGTTTCTAGATGTTGTTGGGTTGTGTAGTATCTGGATGTTGTTGGGTTGTGTAGTTCTTGTACGTTGTTTGGTTGTGTAGTTCTTGTACGTTGTTTGGTTGTGAAGTTCTTGGACGTTTGTTGGGTTGTGTATTTTCTGGATGTTGTTTGGTGTGTAGTGCCTGGATGTTGTCATGTGGTGCTGTTCTTGTATGTTGTTTGGTTGTGAAGTTCTTGGATGTGTTGTTGGGTTGGGTAGGGGGAAGTCTATTAACTTTTTTACACCTTTCGTCATTCACCGCCAGAATTTACATTATTTGTACCTATTCTTACCAAACTGAAACCACAATATCAATCTCTGTGCTGTTTTTACGTATTAAAACACTCCTTAAAGTTGACTTCAACGTGTGGAAAGAATTGCACATCCACAAACGCAAACACAAACACGCAAGCAAACTTTCTAAGTGCAATAAAAAATACTATAAGAAAAACGTTCTAAAATACTATGGATTCATCATCTTCCGTTGAAATCCAATTTTTCGTTGTATACGCGGTTGTGTCTACCAACTAAGTCAACAGATAAACCAAGGAAATTTTTGTTTGCTAAGTAAGAATATCAAGTAGGTCTCATGGAAAAAAATGTGTTTTGACAAATCCATGAAATCTGATGTCCGCGAAAAATAACAAATTACGTCCACAATAACAGGAAAGAAATATATAGTTTGAATAATGAAAAGGAAGATAAAGGAATATATGGTACAGGGTCATCGGCCAATTTTCAAAAATGTTACATGTACAGTGCACTGGTACACGTCACACAACTTATGGAACACTAACCGGGTATACGTCATAACTACAAACACACAACTGATGGAACACCAACCAGGTATACATCATAACTACAAACACACAACTTATGGAACACCAACCGGGTATACGTCATAACTACAAACACACAACTTATGGAACACCAACCGGGTATACGACACCGGGTAAACGTCACAGCTATATCACACAGCTTATGGAACACCAAAGTGCACCGTGATAAGAAACTAACGAATAGTGCTATTTGTGTGAATTTATCCATAGAAAAGAAAATATGTGAATGACGCACACTACATGATTGTACAGTTTAAAATAACTCGCATGTATTTCCTATCAATGGTCAGTTGACTGAGTAAGAAAATGAACACTGCAGGTAACTGGTGAAATAGAAATTTACAAATAAGACTCGAAGTCTTCAATTTAACTCATGTCATTAGTATTACGTAAACAAAATCTGTAAGACAGCGCAATGCTAACCACAAAACAAAGAAGATCACTTTTTCCTATTTCGCACGTCTTAAAAAGAATTTTATGTAACAACCTCGTACGCATGTGCGTACAGATAAAGTAACATTTCCTCATATTCTGTCTTTGGGTCAATACTGTCTGACACGTTTTATACCAATTGTTAGTTCGTTCTAAACACTTAGATTTTGACTACGAATTACTTCATTTACCTATTAAAGTATAAGACTCACGGCGGGTGCGATTGGTCGGTGGGGAATGTTTTCTTCTAGTCACCTGATCCTGATCCTACCTCTGATATGTCTAGGAGTCTGTGTTTGTCCAACTCTTAATTTGCATTACTTATAGGAGTCATGTGATTAACCAATGTTAGTTATTTTAACTTTCTATTATGATGAAGCTTAGTGAGATAGATTTAACGGTGCATAATACTGAGAAAAGAAAAAACATACATTGGATTTTAAAATTATGCTGTTTTGCATTCCGACATATGTTTCAAGAAATGTCCACGGGTTCAGTTGATTGGCTGGTTGTATATTGTTTAACGTCCTGCTCGAGAATTTTTCACTCGTATAGAGACGTAATCATTGCCAATTACGCCTGCAAAATTTAGGCCTACATGTATCCTCGGCGCTTACGACATTCAGTTATTCTCTCACTTTATGGTACGTGAGGTTCAATACACAATACAGACAAAGACAATATACAACATAGAAGTGAATACAATGGATTATGGAGGACAAACCTGGCCATATAATTTAGGTATCAAACTACACAATCAGATATGTACATTGTAGTCAGCAGTATACAGGTATTTTTTCCACTATGCTTCAAAAAGCTCTAAAACGGATCCAGTTCTACAGACAGAAAATATATATCATAGCCACAATCTATAAAGACATAACAGAACGACCATATAGTTGCTTGTTACACAGATAGATGAAGCTCAAAGCCTCAAATTGTATTGACACCGTAAGGATCGGAGTCATAATAGCTGCTCATTGCCTCTTGCTTATTGTAAGAGGCTGCTAAATGGGAATGAGATAACAAAAACGGAGGTCCCGTGTCTCAACGGGTGTGACACGATAACGATCCCCTCTGCCGTAGCGCCGAGCATAAGCCTAGATTTTGGTGTCCTTTACCGGCAATGATGACGTCTCCATAAGAATGATAGATTCTCAAGATATTGAATAATATACAATCAATCAAACTGTGTAGACACAAATGACAGCAACAAGTGTCTCATGCTATGTAGGCATAGTAATATTTCCGTAGCCTCAAACTGTACAGACGTAGATGAACAGCCATAACAAGCTGAACAGAGATGAATGAACGCCGATAGCCTTCAGCTGTGCAAACATATGAGAATGTGCATTGCCCCAAGCAGCCCGATCATATATAAACCCCCAAAACCTTAAACTCCATAAATATAGAATGAAATTCTTTCTCTAAGTTGTACAGATATTGACCAACATCCGTTGTCTCAGGATGTTTTGACTTAGATGAACGTTCATAATGTCACGCTGTACAGACATACAACACGCCCATAGTTTCAAACTATAAAGACCCAAATGAACGCCTATGACCGTAAGATGTACACATAAGCAAACATGCATACACCTGTAGCCCCAAGCTCTACAGTCTTAAAAAATTATCGTAACCCAAAGCTGTACAAATAAAAGACCGCCCATAACCTCAAACCGTACAAATAGAAGACCGCCCATAAATTCAAACTGTAAAAATAGAAGACCGCCTATAACCTCAAACCGTACAAATAGAAGATCGCCCATATCCTCAAACCGTACAAATAGAAGACCGCCTATAACCTCAAACCGTACAAATAGAAGACCGCCCATAAATTCAAACTGTACAAATAGAAGACCGCCCATAACCTCAAACCGTACAAATAGAAGACCGTCCATAAATTCAAACTGTACAAATAGAAGACCGCCCATAACCTCAAACCGTACAAATAGAAGACCGCCCATAACCTCAAACCATACACATAGAAGAACTCCCATAAATTCAAACCGTACACATAGAAGACCGCCCATAAATTCAAACCGTACAAATAGAAGACTGCCCATAAATTCAAACTGTACAAATAGAAGACCGCCCATAACCTCAAACCGTACAAGAAGAAGAACGCTCATAACCTCAAACTTCGCACATATAAAAACGCCCATAACTTCAACAGGAACATACTAGTATATATATAGTAAAATACCAGTAACACCAAATTGTACTTCCAAAGTAGAACGCCTATAACATTAATCTGCATTTACGTAGTAGAAGCCCATAACATTAAGAGTTGTACTCACAGAGTAAAACGCCCATGATCCAGCTATATATATATATATATATATATATATATATATATATATATATAAATGAAAAGGTGAAGATATCAAACAGTGATCAACCTCGTAACTCCTATCAGGAATACAATATTAAGAGTTTGTTATACATGCTCCATTGGATATACCAGAGGTGGGATCAGGGGCCTAGGAGGAATAAACACCCCCTGTCGACACCGCCGTGGTCACACCCGCCGTGAGTCCTATATCTTCATCAGGTAAATGGAACAATTCATAGTCAAATTCAGTGTGTAAAGAACGGCCTAACAATTAGTAAAACTCCCATAACCGCAAACTGTACATGCATTGTAGACACCCATAACACCAAGGTATATACATAACAGAACGCAAGCTAAGGTATATGTATATAGACTACTAGAGCATTGGGCTAAAGTATATCGAAATAAATAAAGATTGCTAATTGTTTGAACAAACTAAAGATATGTATGTCCATACAAAGTAACTGTGGTAAAACAGAGCCCAGCTTTGTGTCTTTATGATTACAGATGCAACAAAACCTGGGCGGACCACATCTGTCTTAACAAGATTCATATCACATGTTTCTTTTAAATGAATTTATACGCTAAGGCATCATGAAGTACATGTATACTACCAAATCAAATTTTCAGCAGATGTAGAAAAAGAGGATGACGGAAATATACACAAAAATGATTTCAGAATACACTTAAGAGGCTAATATTTTATTTCATATAATTTCCAATTACATTTCAGATCGTTAAAGACGGAAGGGGCGTTTTCTAGTATGCATATATATATATACATGGAGGCAATGCTCTGTGAAGGCCAGGGCAGGTTTGGCGGCTTATTTCGCGTTCCGAGTTTACATGACCCCATAAAAGAAGTCTACGGGCCGTGAAACGTCTTCGTTCATCATTAGCAACCTGACCCAGATAATTTTAATTTATGACAAGCTCCGAACTAGCTGGGCTATTTTAATTGGAATATAAATGTCATACTTGTTGATAAATTGCATAATTACTCGTCAGAATCTTAAAGGTAAGTTGTGATAATCACAAATTAGCATGGGAATGAGAATTAATCATTTATTAATGGTTTTACGAGAGCCGGACAGCTGGCGAAAAATTCCGCAATAACATGCAAAATGTGTACACATTTCCCATGGTATGCATAAGGGAATATTATGATGCTTGATAATGTAGCATAGAACAGATTTAATACAGCGCATGCAAATCGTTTTATAATTGTTGGAGAAGACCTAAACAATGCCAAACAAATATCACATCCCTATTCATAACAATGGATATAACAGTTTGTATGTTTTCAACACCAATATTCTGAGGATGAGGACATACTAGATATAAATCATCATAAGACCCAGTGAGGGCCCGACATATTTACAAAGTTTTATCAAGTCCGCACTAATTAATGATAACATTAACATCACTATATGCTTTCGATATTTTCTTTAACCAGTCACGGTGGTTCAGTGGTTAGAGTGTTTGACAGGGAGGTCATGAGTACGAGTCCCACTGATGTCATGACCTCGTCAAACCTAAGACGTGAAAGTACAGATAGGTAGTGACGACTCCTTCGTCAAACGCTCAGCATTTAGTGAGAGTCACACGTTGGGTGATATCTACAATCCCCCTTGTCAAGGCAACATTTGGTATGATTAAGAATGCACAATGCTGAGGACAAGGGAACTTGCACGTTTTGTTCGGTTTTTTTCATTTTTTGTCTCTTCGCAATAACTCTTAAACAAAGTTAGAACTCTTGTACAACATCTCTATCGAGCAGATTATATTATATAATCCGCCCAAAAATTTAATTAATTCCTTGAATAATTCAACTTTATTCATAACAAGCAATTTAATTGACTGAAACTGAAAATTTAGGTCGTAACCTTGCATGGTATTGGTACACGCCTCCTTGACAATCCAAGACATCACTTCTTCATTTTTTTTTTTATTTTGCATCGCAGCATTGTGCATTGTTAAGTTTTAGGTCTATTATGAAATAGAAAATCAACGAAATTAATGTATAGCAGGATACATTTGATACACAGTGTGTGTGTGTGTGTGTGTGTGTGTGTGTGTGTGTGTGTGTGTGTGATTAAGCATATGGTATGACGCAATGACATCATATTTGAAATAATGCAAAAATGATTCTAAATAATGTTTGCAAATTGAGATTGTGATTTTGAGTCCGATGCACTAACCACTCGGCCACGGAGGCCCTGTTTCGTATAATGTCAGAGACTAAACATCCCGTATTTTCTGTTGGAGTCACTTTAAAGGGCAGCGAAATAAACACTGCATGCGCAGCCTACACATGTTTTCTGTTATGAAGAATATCTCCTTACTCGAAGTTCAAAATTTTATAAATAATTTACAAGCTGTAGTACTAACACGAGTGACTTCACAACTCGACTCTGCGTTGGTACCAGTTGTTAAATGAATCCTTGAGCGGCGCAGTTCATACGTAATAAATGATCAAGGGAAAATTGATACATATCGCACTTGCACTTCGTGTTTTGTTAATACAACAAAAAAGTCGATAACTGATAATTCAATTTTATAATCATTGAAATAAATCAAAATATGTTGCAAAGCAAATTTATAAATGACTGAATAATATTTGTCATTCAATATAAATAAATCGTCTGCATTCCGAGATTGATACACATGTGAAAAAGCAGGGTGATGCACAGACAATTTAACCCTCTTCCACATACGTGTAGATTTCTTGGACTGCATATTCAAAAAAGTTCAAAATATAATCCGTTAAAATCAAATTAAATACTTAAAGTATTTTTTTTCAAAGTATATCTAGTATGCTCTACCATCTCACCTTTTTTGTCAGAGAAAATTTGTAAGTCTAGTACGTTTCAGAAACTGCCTTGATGTCACAGTGACTTAATTCGTATCTGTATACGTAAACGATCGGCTGTATGTAAAATTGAAGGTAACTAACAGTATTCAATCTCCTAATTCCTATAGAAAATACAGCTCAGAGAGATGGGCAAACACGGACCCTTGGACATACCATAGGTGGGATAAGGTGTCTATGAAGAGTAAGCACCCACTCTCAAGTAAACGGAGCAATCCGTAGTCAGCATTAGTGGGCCAAGAACGGCCTAACAATTGGTATGAAACACGTCTAACTGCATTTGACCTAATGGAAAGTTGTACTAGCAAACTAGATCGTTATAACGACCATAAAATATGCGTAAATTCTGACTTTAGACGGGATTGTACAAATCTCTGTAACATCAACTTCTTTGTCAGTATCCTGCCTCGATTTAAAAACTGATCATATGCAGAACAAGCTCTTGCGTATCGAATCAGTTGGGAGATATAAACACCATATGCAGGTGATGATGGAATATTGCCACATATATAAGGGAAGCTGACGATGAAGATATTGAAATCATCCCGTTTGTCATAAAGTTGAGTTGTTAGTTTGCCGCCAGCATCTATTTCCAGTAAAATATCTAAGTACTGAGTAGACGTGGAAGAATCTGTGTTGTCTTTTATTTCAAGTTCTTTGGGATATATCGAATCGACATGAATGAAAATGACCATTGTTGATAGACAGAACGTCGTCGATATATCTAAATTTCGAATTGGAGGCCACAGCAAGAGATTGTTTCTTCTCATGTAGATACTTTTGAATGAATTCTGCTTCATGAGAATGTAAAACCAGGTCAGCTAACAAAGGAGCACAGTCTAATCATGAGAATTCCAACAGACTGTTAGAAGACCCGAAGATACTGTCAATGAGGAACTCTAGAATCTTTTTAACATCAACTTCAGAGTACATGAGCCTGGAGTCATAGTGGTGTTTAACAAAATAATTTTTGGGATGACCGATCACTAGATATGAATATTTCCTTTACCATTTTTGTAGATGAAGCAACTGTATATGATGTCAAAAAGTCTAGTCTTTAATTTATTGTTAATTTAAAGTGTTGTAAAACCATACGTTTTAATGTTGTTAATTAGAGAAAAGTTTTGTGATTTCAAATTCATCAACAGTTCTATAGAATTTTTAAGAATCCACATTTGATTTTACACCACTTCTGGCATATGAACTTGCAAAGTACTTTTGAGGTTTCTCCTTCACAGCAGTTGATATTTTCGTGAGGAGCAGAGATAGGGGGTTAGTAGAATATTTACTAGATCCAGCAATGTATCTTTGTTTGTAAGGGTTTTTATGGAGTTTGGGGATCCAGTATATTTCTGAGCCTTACTAGAATGAAGTTCTTGTTTTCGTTGATGATGCAGGATAACCTCTTCGGCCTCCAAATGTTGTTTCAAATATAAAAGCCGAGTCGCTACATGAAAATACAAACTTTATTTCTTAAATATGACACCGAATTACTATCATTTGTTAAATAACTTCATACCAAACCTATGTAGAAAATTCACACTGAGAGACTCTACACTAACGAGCAGGATATGAATTAATGTTCAGAAGGTACAGATTTCAAATTTCTATCATTGTCATGCAATATACTGTGATCATTCCAAATGGAGCCAAGAATTTGCCATTTGAATTCGTTACATTAATTGTAATGCGGTAGTTTGTATTCGAACTTGTATTATTTTCTTTGAAACTTCTCTTCAACGCCTTTAATAATGACGTCACCAGGATTTTTTCTCAGTTTCCGCTGCAGGAAAATTGAGAAAGAAGAGATTATAATCTGCAATGACGTAAATGTCCAAGGTTCTGCTTTGTATGTCATAATTTTACCGCATTAAAGCGTGTTCACCATTAGACTTTAATTAAACTATGTGTTTCAATGAATTCAATTTTAATAACAGAAAAGTTGAATAATTTGTTTAAAGTCATGCATACGACACATAGTAGATCTACTCTGGTAACGTGACAAAAGGTTAAGAATTTATCTAGATATACATCATGCTGAAAAGCCATATGAAGCAAAGACATGACAGACAATATTAACACCGTTTTACATCACTATTTCATATTAAGAGTTTAATTAGACGAAAAGCTGAAAATGACGAACTGTGATCAATCTTATAATTCACAAAAAGAACACAAAATAAAAAGTAGGGCAAAAACGTGCCCCTGGACACACTAGAGGCGGGATCAGGTGCCTACGAGGAGTAAGCATCCCCTATAGACCGGTCACACCCACCATGTAAACTATATATTTAGTCCCGTTTCCTTTATTATGTTAGAAATACAGCTAATAAAATTACAACAAAGGGGCTTTTATTTACTTGTATTCTAACTTTTTTTTTATTCAGCTGCATGACATTACGGTAGATTTGATAATTAAGCTGTGAGTTTGCAGGAATGCTTGTACACATTTGATGATCAATTAATGATGCTACATTCTGATATAATACCCGTTATATACCCGTTGTTTTGAAAAGCATTGACTTACTCTATCCACAGTCTTGTTTTAAGTCAGTATTTCTCAAATTCTGTGGTTATAGTTATCTACTTTACAAATGCATTGCTCTGTGACGTGTTTCATGCCATTTTAGCCGTTCTTGGCACACTGATTTGTACTGTGGATTAATCTGTGTACCTCATCACTTTGTAGGGCTCACAACGGGTGTGGCCGGTCAACTGGGGATGCTTACTCCTAATAGGATGATGATACGTGATACCACCTCTGGTATGTCCAGCGATCTGTGTTTGCTCTATTCTAAATTTTGTATTCTATGATTGATCACTGAGTGATATATTCGTTTTGTCATATATCAACTGAATTTACAAATGTATTGCTCGATTCAAACTTTCTGAAGACTCAAAACCAATTGATCTGACACTTCGAGAAATATAGATTTGTTTTTAGTTTGATAGTATGATTTAAAGTTTTAAAAAAAGAAAACTTTGTTCACTGTTGCCATTTGTTATTTTCTACTGCGTGAGAGTTGGGAATATCAAGTTACATCCGTCCTGGAATGAATTCTGGATGACCGTGATTTTTCTGAAACAGAGACGTACTGCATTGGATGGCTGTCAAAATACATCATATTAACTAATTCGGTCAACTATGCATTTACTTAATATAGGTGCAAGCAGACAGATAAGTAAATTCCCGAACCTCACCTGTAATTGTTCACTGAATTTAATATGTCGACTATTGTGAAATATTTTGCCAGTGAGTTACTAGCTCAGAGCAATAACGGAGATCCGAGAATGATTCTAGCTTGATGGGATTGAATCAGATATGTATAGAACCGTGAGAAAGAGCTGAAAAATCACTCGATCACTCAGAAAGTACGATATTCTGTTTGTCACATTGTTTAAACGTAAATATTAAAACTTCTCTTTTGATTTTACAAGGAAGACAAAACATCTACCCACTTCAGAAGTATTTTCCGTTGACGATAAAGTACCGAAGTATCCTGCATTTCCTCCATTATTTCCATAAAAACAAACTCCATCGTGTATGGTCGAAATACTATATTTGTGTAGTCATAGTTTAAAACATTCTAAATTTGAATTAGAGCAGCGTATATGAGTGTCTGTGAACAATCAGTCTTGATCAAAATATGGTGGTGCAGATAACATGAGCTTGGTTATAAATATACACTTGCATGGTGCTGCTAATCCAGGAACAAAGACAAACTTCGGGATTTACAATGTGAAAGTGAAAGTAGCACCACCAATCATGTCATTAATAAATCTACGTAGTCCTTATTTCAAAAAACAAAAACGAAAATCAAGTGGGGCTTCTGTTCATTAATGCTGACATTAGCGGTTTCCTCTCAATTTCAGTAAGCTGGAATGTGTGGTTCCGTGGTAATGTTTGTTCATGCATTACTATATTCAAATAGAGAAAAACATAAACAACCCCATACATCAATTGAATTTACAAATATATTGCTCACCTCAAAATATCGACATCTTCACCGTATCAGAACTAACACATAATGAGGCATTTCTGGGGTTTTGTACGATCTTTCGAGTCGGATTTAGTGACTGGGCATCAATTGTTAAAACTTTCATTACCCTTACCAGCCGCAGTAGTTAAGAGTGTGCACTTCGGGACCGCAAAGTCCTGGGATTGAGTCCCGCTTATACCGTGATCGCGGGAAACCTAACCAGTGAACATAGGTAGTAACTGCTCCTTCGCCAAGTGTTCAGCACGTAAATGTGAGAGACACGGATCTCTCTGATGAGACCTTAAAATTACAGCTCCGTTTCGCGGCAAAAAAAAATCAACGTAAAACAAAAGATCTAGAATTCCCTCTATTGATGTTTGTTATCAAACATTATAAAATTTGTATTCCCTGTTTTGATTGATTGATTTATTATTTGTTGTTTTCCGCCACACTCAACAATTTTTCAGTTATCTGGTGGCGTCCAGTTTGATGTTTGATGTAACACATTATAAGATCTGGTATTCCCTCTATTGATGTTTGATGTAAAGGTTTTATACATTATTCCATTTTTGAAGCATATTAAAAAACCTATTCCACTTCGTGGGTCTTCGGCTTTATTCTTCGTATGAAATGCACCAGCATCGCATTTGAGTCATTTTAATTAGTGTATGTGCATTTTTTATGACACAACATACATTCGTGGAATTTTAATTTCGGTTTTATTTAGAAATATACGGAGTATGAAGGCAGAAAAGAACAAGGCGTACTATTCCAATATTATTGGACCTTAAATCCTGCATTTCACCACGTTTGACTACGACCTCCCAGTCCAATCTTGCACAGATGTGAATCGGCTAAAGCTGAAAACAGGCCAAATGAAGACAAAAAGTACAAGAAAATCTATCTTTTATCCGGAACATAAGCTATTAATCGAAACTATTCTCGGTCCCGAAAATGGGAATCATGTTTCTTTTCATGATGTAAGTCCTGAAAATTTGCTGAGGTGTGTGGTGTATGAGTTACTGCGTTCATAGTTTGGATTATGTTTTATCGCTCTCCCCTTTTCTTCATATCTAAAAGAAATTATATTAGTGTTGACAACTTGCAATACTAAATCACTGTGCTTATTTACATAGCATTAACATTTTTTTAAACATAGAAGGAAATTAATTTAATGTGCTAATTTGTACCTGGTTAAAGTGGTTTCATCAACCTCATATATGAATCTTACACCGTTCTAATTGTTGTTCGTCATGTTGCCAGTTTATTTTCTGAGCTAAATGCTACTAATTTGACAAAAACTATGCACTGAAAGATAGATAAGGCGGAGACGTTCTTTGTTTTACGTCAAAATGCAAATGTCGCGTGAATTTTACATGTATTATCCACAAGTTCATGGTAATTCTGTATACGCTTTTTCATAGAAAAAAACGATAAATTTGCATTGTAATTTTATGTGTATTTTTAAAATATTCTAATCGTTATCAATCACAGATTTGTTATATTGTTATTTGTATATTAGAAACAGTACATTACATTATCATTTCACAGGACCGAGTGGTTAGAGCATCGGGCTCAAAATCACAAGGCCTCTCACCTGTAGTCGACGCGGGTTCGAATCTCGCTCGCGCCGGTATATGTGAGAAAGTTTGCCAGTTTACTTTCGGAAGGTCGGTGGTCTCTTCCCGGGTACATTGTATCAGGGTTCTTTCCTCCATCAATAAAAACTGGACGCCACCAGATAACTGAAAAATTGTTAAGTGTTGCGGAAAACAACGATCAATCAATATCATTTAACAGAAAATTTCAGCATTTTCAAAATAAGAGAATGACATTGATAATTTTAGAAAATGATTATATTGTGGAATTAATTGATTTCGTGGGTACTAAATTTTCGTGGATTTATGTCAATCTTTATCCCACTAATTTCATCAATGGAATATGCAATTTATATAACGTTACAATGACAGAAAGTATATCCACTAAATTAATTTCCAATTAAACTATAAAATCTTCACAGTCAGTGAAAACTGACCCGGGAATTCAGAGATAGCTGACCCCTGGAATTCAGTGAAAACTGACCCGGGAATTCAGTGAAAACTGACCCGGGAATTCAGTGAAAACTGACGCGGGAACTGAAACCTGGATTTCAGTGAAAACTGATCCTGGAATTCAGTGAAAAGTAGCCCCCTGCAATTCGGTGAAAACAGACCCCATGGAATTCAGTGAGAACTGACCCTCTGAAATTCAGTGAAATCTAAAACCTGGAATTCAGTGAAACCTGGCCTCCTGGAATTTAGATGATTCCACAGCATCCCACAGATTCCGATAGCTCTGTGTGGTTTTTCACATACTTTTGTATTTCTTCAGAAATAATGTGAAGCAGAGATGATATGAAGCTGAAAACAAAAATGATTAGCAATAATACAAATTAAATGAAATCGAAGAAAGTCTAACTTTGTTTTAACCCATGTTCAATTTTGTGAGAGATCAGAGGAATGTAAACAAGATATAATGCATTATATATAATTTTGCATATGATATTTACTTTAGCTTCTAGAATGGGTATAATATATTATCATAATTAAAGGGCAGTAACTACAGTTTTAAACACTTTCCGATTGAACACATGTTTTACCTTTAAACTTATCTATTTCCGGTTCAAAAACGACCGTTTCCGATAAAACATCAATTCGACCGCAGTAGTTTCCAGTTGATGAACCAGATTTATATTATGTGTCATTGGGACGAATGCTGTCTGACAGTTAGGCCGTTCTTTACATTACACAAGGCACTGCGTCACCATATTTCATATTTTATGATTTTTATAATATGAATTAATTTCTAATTTCTCTAGCTTATTTCTTTGACAGTTTCAATCGTTCATTGTGCGATATTGATATCTGGCATTTATAAGTGATTTTATGTATTCTGTATCATTTTGATATGCATTTTAGTATTGTGTAAAGCGCTTTAGAGTATATTTGGATAAGGCGCTATATAAGTGCATTATTATTATTATTATTATCATTATATGATACAGAGACAACATAGATATTGTGGGAACCCGGCCAGTCTACAAGAAAATAACTTGACGTTTCCCCAATACACAAACACGTAAACGTAGTCATAGACATCGTTCATTAAAAAAACCCAAAACAAAACCAAAAAAAAAAAAAAAAACCAAAAAAAAAACAAAAAAAAAAAAAAAAAAAAACCCACCAAAACAAAACAAAGCAAATATATATATATATATATATATATATATATATATATATATATATATATATGATCATGATGTCTCATTTGATTCAATTTTACCTTACGTCAACAGACAATTAGATCTGCATCATATTCTCACAAAACTTTACTCTGTTCCATGAAAGTTTTGAATACGTTATTTAAATAAACCAACACCAATCCATAATTGGATTTTTCAACATCATGTCATTATGGATGTTGGCCATCGTAGTCTCCTTTAAGCAGTCCGGGTTTCGAATCATGCCGTTAGTTCCTTAAAGTTACATTTACTAACAAAGAATAGATGTCGCCGACATAAATAACATTAAAAACATTAAAAGAAATTCAGTCATGCATTAGATCATAATTCCAGTTCAAACCTACACCCTGTATTTACTACAACAATACTCCCACTACTGTATCCAAACGTTTTAATTACAAACTTTACAGTGCCTAGACGTAGACCAGTTTATACTACACATTCACCCACATCTTCATTGTTCTTCTTCTTGCAACTATAGTCCAACTGGACATGTCATTACTGGTGATGCCGATAGAGACGAAAATGATTAACTGAAGTCACTTATTTAAAAGGCCCTAAATTCAGAGCGCCTCTACCTTTCAATTGGTGACAGAACTTCACTTCTATTATACATTTTGTCGACGATTATGCCAGACGATGGGTTAAATATCTAGAAGACTTGACATCTTGTCAGAATGGATAAAAAGTATACGTGGAATATTTAGATTTCGTATCAGACATATCAAAACAATCAGTGTATAAGGAAGGGTCTAACAATTGGTATGAAACACGTCAGACAGCATTTAATCCATTGACAGGTTGTATCTAATCCTTTCATCACGTCCGTTTACTAAACACAGTACAATATATCAATATATCCTCCTGTGTTTAGTAAACGGAAGTGATGAAAGGATTAGATACAACCTGTCAATGGGTTAAATGCTGTCTGACGTGTTTCATATCAATTGTTAGACCCTTCCTTATACACTGATTTTTTACTACAAATAGATTAACTCTGTTTACCTGATCAAGACATAGAGTTCACGACAAGTGTGAGCGGTCGACAGGGAATGCTTACTCCTCCTAGGGAATTCCAACAGATTGTTTGAAGATTATGAGATTGATCACCGTTCGGTAATGCCACCTTTTCATAGGGTACTTAAGGGATGGAAAGTTAGACAAGAAACAGTGATCATGTAGAATTCCTATAAGGAATACAAAATAAAGAGTTGGGCAAACACGGACCCTTGGATATACCAGAGGTGGTATCAGGTACCTAGGCGGAGTAAGCATCCCCTGTCGATCGAGTCCTACATCTTAATCAGATAAATGGAGCAATCCGTAGTCAAAATCAGTGTATAAATAACGGCCGAACAATTCATATGAAACATGTCAGACAGCATTTGACCCAATGACAGGGTGTATTAGCAAACTAGATCATTATAATAACCATAAAATTTGTGAAAAGCCGACTTTAAACGAGACTGTTGAAACCCCTGCAACATCGACTTGTTTGTCAATAACCTGTCTCTCTTTAAAAATTGATTATACGCAGATGAAGCTCTTGCATATAGACTCAGTTGAGAGAAATGAACACCAAGTGATGATGGAATATTCCTTAATTAATATGAGAAGTTGACAATGAAGAAGCTGAAACCATCCCGTTTGCTATAAAGTTCAGTTATTAGTTTGCCTTTAACATCTATTTTCAATAAAATGTCAAAGTACAAAGCAGATATGGAAGACTCAGCTCCGGTGTCTTTTATTTCAAATTCACTGGGCTGAAAAGGCTAAGACAACAAACTGACCAATCTCATGATTGCAATAGAAAACACCAATCAGAGAGATTGGCAAGCACGGTTGCTTCTTCAATAAAAATGGTGAAATGAAATATTCATATCTAGCAATCAGTCATCTTAAAATATGTTTTGTTAAACACTACTCTGACTCCACGCACAAGTAATCTGACGTTAAAAAGATGCTAAAGTTCCTCCTTGACAATATCTTCTTCGTCTTTGTTGATCAGGTCTTCCAACTACCCAAAATGGAATTCCCATGGGCATGAACTGTGCTTCTTTGTTTGCTGGCCTGCTTTTATAATATTATGAAGCAGATTTCATTTAAAAGCTGATACACGAGATAAAAAACTCTCTTGCTGTGGTCTTCAATTCGACGTTTAGATATATCAATGACGTTTTCCCTATTAACAACGATCATTTTCATTCATATGTCGATTCGATATATCGAGTGAACTTGAAATGAAAGACATGACAGAGTCTTCCACATCTGCTTTGTACCTAGATATATTATGGAAAACGGATACTGACGGCAAATTAACAACTTATCTCTATGACAAACGGGATGATTTTCAATTTCTCCATTGCCAACATTCTTATGTATTTAGCAATATCCCATTACCACCCGCACATGGTGTTTATATCTCTCAACTGATTCGATACTCAAGAGCTTGTTCTGCATATGACCAGTTTTAAATCTAGGCAAGCTACTGACGAACAACTTGATGTTACAGGGATTTGTACACGTTCGTCTAATATCAGCATTTCGCAAATTCTGATCGTTATAACGATCTAGTTTGTCAGTACCACTTTTATTAGGTCAAATGCTGTCTGACGTTTTCTTGGCACACTGATTCTGACTGCGGATTGTTCCCTTTACCTGATCAAGATATAGTACTCACAGTGGGTGTGACCGGTCTACTGGGGATACTTCTCCAAAGCACCTGATCCCGCCTCTGGTATACCCAGGGGTCCGTGTTTGTCCATCTCGCTGTTTTTATAGGAATTACGAGATTTAGTGTTGATCGTTATGTTAGCCCTTTGCTTGACTGGAATAGTAAATGTCTTTAAAATTGAAAGACGATTTTGAAGAATTTCATCTCTTTTGAAATGGCAGTTTGAGTGTAAGTACAATTACCAAATGTGGAATTGGTCGCACTTTCGTTAAAAATACAGGTTTGATAATGAAATTTCCTAACAAAATTAATCTTATTAAAAGCTTTGTAGCTGTAATCAGTAATATTCCTTATGTAAACCATTTAATTCTTTTATCACTTCTGGTTTACTAAATACAGAAGAAAAGATGGTACTCACTTTTGTTTGGATGTGTTTTAATACTGGATTTTAATATTACTCTTATACTTCCTATCTATTCTGATAAGATATGATGTTCTTGTTTTTCATATCTAGCCATCGTCTGACATAAGCTTCGGCAGATTTCATGATAGATATGGCGTTCTGTCGCCCATTGTAAGACCGAGGTTCTCTTAATTTAGGGCCTTTTAAAAAATAAATGATTTCACCTCCACATTTTCAATGCGGCTTGATACTTCATAGTCATTGTTAGGACGTTCTTCACAAACTGATTCTTATTGTGGATTACTCCATTTACATGGTCAAGATATAGATATCACGGCGGGTGTGACCGGTCGACAGGAGATGCTTACTCCTCCTAGGAACCGGATCCTACCATTGGTAATGACAAGGGGTCTGTGTTTGCCTGTATCTCTGATTTGTATTTTGAGTAGGAATTACGAGATTGAGTACTGTTCGTTTCTTCCTATTTCGGATTTCCAACATCACTGAAGAGACAATATTTGTTGAAATGCGCAACTGGTGTATCAAAATTGGTCCCGTTTATGTTATATATATATATATATATATATATATATATATATATATATATATAAAACATAAACGGTACCAATTTTGATGCACCGGATGCGCATTTCGACAAATATCTCTTCAGTGATGCTCAAGTCAAAAATGTTGGAAATCCGAAATAAGAACAAACTTGGAAGAGCTGAAAGAACCAAAAAATACCAAATAGTGGAGCCAAATCCGGCAATGAATCAGACCTATGCATGAGGGAGATAATCCTTAATTTTGAAATGAATTTCTTAATTTTATTACGGCAAATTTTTATCCGTAATTCATGCTAGTACCTAATATCCCAGCCTTTCCAGATGAATGCTTGTAATAACGGTCTCTTTTTTTTTGTAATGCTCATTATTATACCTGTATTTTAAAGGAACTTGGCATCAATTCCACTTTTCGCAATCTAACTTATCTCGCGTGAGCGAGAATTGAACCCGCGCCGACTAGAGGTGAAAAGCCTCGTGATTTTGAGCGCATTGCTCTAACCACTCGGCCACGGAGGTCCCCATTTAAAACATTGATATCCCAGTCAAGGGGGCGAATGAGTATGAGTTACCTTACCTATACTGAATTCCAAAACTTCACAAATACCCATGTCAGCAAAATGTCGTCAAATAAACAAACCTAGATATTAAAATTCGTTTTGTGCTGTTCAAATATATATAATATATAGATATAATTTGCACCATTTAGTACAAAATCCTCATTGTGTTTTATGCGTTTAATAATATTTGTTGTACTTGGTTTCATTAAAACTGCAGTTAGTATATTAGAATGAAGATCTCGTAGTTATTAGAACCTATTTCGGAGTCCTTTGTTTACGAATAACAAACATCAAATGCGTCTGATATAAATATTGTTTTTTATTCATTTATATACCATAAATACGTACACATCAAATCAGACGATTAATTGCTTTCTTTATTTCGGTGTCATTTAATAATTTATTATTTGTTTGTATCTTGTTTTATGAATTTGTACATGTGTGTCTTGTTTTACGTCCTATTCTAAAACTACTCATTCACATAGAGATGAGACCACTTGTAGATAAGGTGCAATAAATCCTTATCTTACGGTGTAGTAGTGAGGATTCTATACCGTGCCAGCACCTTCCGTGCAGCGGAACCTCCGTTTTTAAGGTTACACCAGAAAGACACGTAACTATCAGGTAAAGCAACAGTAAAAGTGTAAGGTTTAATACAGATCGAGAATTGGACCCGTGCCGCCCCCTCCCCCGATTGCCAAGGAAGGGCTTTAACCACTGTGGTACCACGACCGTTTTAATGTCATTCAAATCCTGAATGAATTTCAAATAAGAATGAAAGGTTCGAGTCATGAAGGTCATGGAATAAGATCAATCAATACTGCCAACACATCCATCATCATCCTATGTTTTTATATTTATGAATCAAATCTGACCTTTATATCAAACCTGTTAGCACTTTTAGGACTCTCACCTTTTTTTGCTCTTCTCATTCAAACTTCAGTATTGCTCATACAACGCGGACCCCCGCATAACGTTCTCACATTTACATAAAGATTTTCCTACATCAATCAACAAAATAAGAATACAAAGTTCAGAATTCATAGGACATGGGCACCAATCGGTATAAATTTCTCTTATAAATACAAAGTAATTTATAAATGTAGAACATTCAGTGGGACGATATTTGAATAATATATTATGTGTATATTTTTCAATTTAATACCAAATGTCAGAATATTCTGGGCCTTTTATTCAATGTACTTAAGTCATAGCACGTATAATTTGGTATGAGGATCAGCGGTTAAACCATCCTGACGCGATTCGGACTCCCTAAAGTATACATATAACTCTCGTTTCTGTGGATACAGGTTACAACAAAAAATATATAATAGTAATTCTAGGATCAGTATGTAGGTCGAGATAAAGTCTGGCTGCAAACTTTATTGTACTAATATCAAATGTTCAAAATTTGATGAAGACATTGCCGAACCTGTAGTATGCGTCTAAAAATCATACTGTTATTTTGGTAAAAAGGTGAAGATAATGAACAGTGATCAAGCTCATACGAAATTCGAAGTAAGGCAAACACGGACCTCTGGACAGACCAGATGTGGGAACAGGTGTGGAGAAGTAAGGAGCACATATCTCCTCGCCATTTTTATTTTGAGGACTATTTGGGGAAATTTTTACATCAAATCTATAATTCAATATCCATGGGTGATAACTATCAAATATGTTAGAAAAGAGTTTGTGTAAATCATCAAAGGAAATATATCAAGACAAAGTATAACTACTTAGGAATATAATACCAAGATGGAATTGATGAAACTAGTTTTCAAACCATCATGTTCGACTAAAATCCATCTCCAACACCTGTTATTTCGTAGTTGTAACTGTAAGTAAGAGGGTTAAGATGAAAAAGTGAAGACATCGAACAATAATGAATCAATCTCAGAATTCCTACAAAGAACACACAATTAAGAGCAGGCCAAACACCAGAGGTGGGATCAGGTGCATAGAAAGAGTAGCCACCCCTCGATGTCCGGTCACACCGTCGTGAGCCCCATATCTTGATAAGGAAAACAGAGTAATCACTGTATAGAGAACAGCCTAACAATTGGTATAAACCACATCAGACAGTATAACATTGCTTTGTTAGTTTGACAATAATATATATCTTCAATAAAATTCTAAGTATGATCAGATGTGGAAGACTTTGGGTGTACTATATGTCGAGTTCACTGGAATGTAACGAATCGACATATGAATGAAAATGATTATTGTTCATAAATAAAACGTCGTTGGGGATTTGTCAAGTTTACTGGGAAAATTTGAAATATCTTGTGGATAAAATTTAACCTTATCGTAATGTTGAACTTTTAGAAACGTTCTTTGCATAGATAACTTAGTTCCCATTGGTTTTCAGGATTAAATACAAAGCCCAAGGTTACTAAAAGGGAAATTCAGAAGTTCCAAAATTTAAGTAACATTTCTTATTCTATTTAGAACAGGGGCCGCTGTGGCCGAGTGGCATCGCGCTCAAAATCACAAGGCCCCTCACCTCTAGTCGGAGTGGTTTGGATTCTCGCTCGCGTCGATATATGAGTAAATTCGCCAGTCTATTCCCGGGGGTGTGGCGGTAAACAACAATCAATCAAACTTTCAGGAATAAAACTTTATATACAACTCCTATTGATTTTCATAAAGAAATGTAAGAAGTAAAAGAATTTTTGCCACCTGTTTTGCATTCAATCAGAAATGTACTCGTAATATTCCTATATCACACAAAGATCTAAGTGAATTTCCAGGTTCAATATAAACGGTCAAGGTCACGGAAATAAAATAAATAAATTCACTTTGTGTGGTTCCAGTAGGAAGCATTTACAATGCTGTCTTTGAAAATCCCCTAGACGTTTGAAACTGGTCTAATTTCCACGGAGAAGTGGCACCAATGAAAATCAAACGCTTGAATGTTGATTTTTTCCTCTTGAATGGATCAGATAATTAACAGAGAGAGAGAGAGAGAGAGATAGAGAGAGAGAGAGAGAGAGAGAGTAGAAATTCGTTTTTATATCCCGTCTGAATGAATTGTTTTTATTTGAAATTAGATGAAACAATATCATTTTAGTACTAGTTGTATTATATATTTTGGTGCGTATAGAAAGAAAACTGTATAATTTGGTTGGAATTCATTTTAAAAAATTCGGATTTCAATAAAAACAAATATATTATATTGAGTACAATTGAACTGCATTATTTGGTTTAAAATATCACGAACCTGTATCTTTGTACAAAGTAGTATGGTTTTCGACAACTCGCGAATAAAACACAAACTCTGATGTAGTATCACGAGTTATTGTCCTTTTCATTTCTTGATGTTTGTGAAGCTTGGACACAAATTGCGCAACATCTCATCGCAGTACCGTTAAATAACCCCTCATACTTTCACGCTCTTGAATCGTCTGCATAATGTCAGCAATAAAATGAAATATAACTAGTATTTTGCATGTTAATATACATCAATGAAATCTATTGTCTCCATTTATTCTAGAACAAAACATCCAATTCTTTAAATTAAGTTGTACAAACGATTTTTAGATGGTTGGTTGGCTTTATATTGTTTAATAGATAGATAGATTTATTCAGGTAAAATCAATGTATGACACAGGGTGATATAAATAGACATATGAAACTTCAAGACATAATGAAATATAAATACGTGTAACGACCCGTTCAAGAATTTTTTACTAATTACCATTACCAATAAAAGGTTCTATTTTAGGCCTATACTCGGCGCTTACTGCCTTTGAGCAAGAAGGGATCTTTATCGTACCACATCTAGTGTCACACGAGGCCTCGGCTTTAGCAGTCTCATTTTAAGAACCGCCCCGATTTAGTCGCCTCTTACGACAAGCAAGGGGTGCTGATGACCTATTTTAACTGGGACCCCCATGAATCTGTCAAATAGTCTTGAATCCATAAGACGCTTCACACCGTCAACTTCCCATTTTATACAGCATACTCCATTATCACTTGCATATGACCTGTATTTATATTCTTATGAAGCAGAATTCATTCAAAAGCTTCTACATAAAAAGAAAAAAATCTCTTGTCGTGGCCTTCAATTCGACATTTAGAAATATCGACGACGTTTTACATATTAACAATAATCATGTTCATTTATATGTCAATTAGATATATCCCATTGAACTTGAAATAAAAGGCATCATAGAGTCCTCCACATCTGCTTCGTGCTTAGATATTTATTGAAAATAAATGCTGGATCCATCGTCAACTTCCATTATCTATGTAGCAATATTCCATTATCACCTGCATATGATGTTCACATCTCTCAACTGATTCGATACGCAAATGCTTACTGTGTGTATGGTCAGTTTTTAAATCGAGGCATGCTACTGACAAACAATTTGGTGGTACAAGGTTTCTACAATCTCGTCTAAAGTCAGCATTTCGTAAATTCTATGGTCGTTACAACGATCTAGTTTGCCAGTACAACCTGTCATTGAGTCAAATGCTGTCTGACGTGTTCAGTTGTTAGGCCGTAAGCATCCGCTGTTGATTTCAACTTATTTGCTAGAAGCTTGTCTCGGTATAGAAACTGATCTTTGACAGAATGTGCTTTCCCGAATCGAATCAGTTGGGAAACATAAACACCATGATATGAATACTTATATTGAACCCATATACGAATGTTATCTGCCATTATCACTATCAGATCCATGATCTTTCAACTGCATTGCATATTTTGTAAATAAATGTTTATTATGGCAAATATTCCTCTTGTCTATGATTGACAAACTTGATCTATTTACGAAAGTAGTAATCAGGTTTACGAAAAATTTGGCACAAGCAGAGATTACCTGTAACAAATATTGTTCAAAGATAACGATCATTGATCAATCGCATAAATTCTATAAAGAATAGAAAAATATGAATAAGACATAAATAGACTCTGGAAGCATCATAGGTGGTATCATGAGCCTAGGAGGAGCAGTAACATCTTGTTCGTAATGGACATAACGTCATTAATGTATCTAAATGTGCAGTCAGATGCCACAACAGGGGTTTTTTCTTGGTGTGTTCTTTCTTCATATAGTATACAAATACAACCTGTGATTTGGTTGACGTGTTACATGCCAATTGTCAGGCCGTTCTTTGCATATTAATTTTGACATGCAAGGTTTATGGAGGGTGTGACCGGTCACCAGGAGATGTTTACTCCTCCTAGGCACCTGATCCCACTTCTAGTATATCCAAGGGTCCGTGTTTGCTCTACTCTTCTATAGTTTATTCTTTATAGGAATTCTGAGATTGTTAACTGTTCGTTACTTGTATTTTCACATTTTCATAGAGGTTTTATAATAGATTCTACCTCATAAGAATACAAAGGGCTTAGTTTATGTTAGAGCCAGTGCAATTTGTGCTCAGAAATAAATACATCGAAAAGAATAAAATGGAAATCTGTCCAGAGATGTTTTTAGTATGAAGACAATATCATTTCTTCTAATTGCAAAATAATCATCTACATCGTATTTGCTACGAAATAATATATAATCTTATATCCGAGTAAAGAAATACATAAAACGACCTTCTATCTGTAAGTCCCCTCACTTCCACAGTTCCATTATTTTTTTATTATTTTTTTTTTGTTTTGTTTTTATTCATTCCAACAAATATTTTGTTAATACAATCCAAAAATTATCTTGATTTCCCCCCCCCCCCCATTTTTAATCTAATATGGAATTTTCGTACTTATTCAATTTATAAAGAATGCACGAGTCGATCATAATTAATGGTCAATTATCTTTTTACATTCTGTGCGTCATTTCCGAACAGCAAACCATTTGGTACCACAATTCATTTATTGTTTGAAAGCAGAAGCATTGTTATCATTATTATACAGCTATTTGTTTTCAGTGGATGTAAAAGTGAAAACAATCCACAGATAAATTAATATATTGGAAGAACACTGATGGTCATGTTGACACTGTCAAGTTCTAGATTTTGAATTAATTACAAGAATTAGGACATCATGAGTCATTCGGTTCCAATATTCAAATTTACTTCCACCCGGTGCAAAAACTAAAGCATAGCGAGTCCAAAAATGAGTGCAAAAGTGTCTGCTTTACACGAAAGACCACCTTTAAATACTTTCATAATATGGATGTTTCATACCAATTGTCAGGCCGTTCTTTACTAATTTTGACATTTACATGATCAAGATGTATGGCTCACGGAGGGTTTGACCGGTCAACAAATTATATTGACTGATGTGTCCAGTAGTCCATGTTGCCCTACATTTAATTTTGTATTCTTTATGGGGTTTATGAGATTTATCATTGCTCATTATCTTCACATGTTCATAGATACTCAAACCAAATGTTACTCTATACAATTAACATTGGTGAACTAGTTCCGCCATTTACTTGTAGTCTTTCGACGTCATGTGTCACGAATAGCTACACCGGATATAAGGATGTTTTCTAGTATTAAGATAAGTTTGTTTTTTATTCAGGGTGGGAGCTAATCTCGACCGGAGAATTAGTGTTTCTATTATATATTTATATACTTTAGTTTCTATTCATACATTAACTGAATTGAAAATTTTGATTTTATGACATTTACAGAGACCACGTGAAGTCGTTCATTTAGGGTTTCACAATGTGAACAATGAAATATAATTAATTGTCTCGGACCACTGGATTTTCCTACCATATTACTTTTTTATCTTTCCACTTCCTTTGTACAGAATTCTGAACCTACTCACTAAGGTTCATTGCATGAAAAGGTCACAATCTTAATTACTGTAATCAGATACCATCAATATAACTCCAAAAATAGGATTTTCGCGACAGATTTTATAAAAGAGACACTACAGGTCATTTTGCTCAAAAATAGTAAAGTAACAAATTTCCCAGAGCTTTCTCTAATATTGTTGCATAGTTGTATGTATAAACATTGCGAAAATAACACATTTTCTAAAGTTGAATATTCTCGTTTAAATGCAAAAATGCATAGTTTTCGGAGGTCCTGTTTTAAATGCATTGAGACTTCCTCTTTCGATCTTCGGGCGCATGCGCACGGATGGTAAACAATCCAGTGAGAGGAAGTGTACAATGGCTAAACCCAAATTTTGACAGATTATGCGAGAAAAGGGTTAAAATAGACAAGATACAACTCAAACGCAGACTAGAATTT
Organism: Ostrea denselamellosa; assembly: GCA_024699665.1. NCBI lineage: Eukaryota > Metazoa > Mollusca > Bivalvia > Ostreida > Ostreidae > Ostrea > Ostrea denselamellosa. The sequence continues at coordinate 5,725,463 of JAMZEH010000022.1, read as the reverse complement.
ACGTGGGGATATTACAACGTGTATATGCTAATATCATTCCACATGCCTGAATTGTGCATGTATCGAATGTATCTTATCATTGTTAGATTAATTTCCGTTTTGTTTTATTGTATCAAGCACTGGTTATTGAAAGTTAGCACTGTGCATTATTTTCTTTACTTCCCCTCGTTATCAAATACGGTAATGGAGGTTTTTCAATATTAGAAGTCTCTCAAACTTGTAGGCGTTGAATGGTTATTTTTATTTTGCTCAATTACATCTCCTCCGGCCTTCAAAAGTTTGCGAATGCTAACGTAATTTGCATTGTAACATGATTTTGCTATGAAAACTGTAAAATGATTCGCGGAACTTAAACTGTGACTAGAACGTTTCCTCATAAGATTAAAAAATCCAACCATTGCTTTTCATTCTTGTTCCAATTTTTTTTGACTGAAATTAAAGAAATCAAGCTGTGAATAAATTGCAAATAAAACAACACAGAATAAAATAGTGATTGAATATACATACTTTCATTGACTCAGAGTGGATCCGACGCAATAAACCCTTCAAATCAGCAAAAAATATCGATTCATGAATTAATGCCTTTCAGACAACGATTCCTGTTCGTAATCCCCGATGTTCATTGACATCAGAGGTCACCAGTTTGAAGAAAAAAAAATGAGAAAGATGGGAAACGCGCATGGGTCAGATTTGTTCCTAGCGATTGCATATACTTAGTGTTTTTGCAGCTGTGAGCAAAAAAAAAAAAAAAAAAAAAAAAAGGAATGTCAATTGTCGAGGTACAAGAGAAATAGAAAGCTCACAATTCTTTGTTATGCAAACAAGGCTCGTGTCATGGGTTAATATTTTAGTAAAAGTTTCGTTTAAAGCCGATTTTTTTTTTCAATTTACAAGGTAATTCTGAACACGGAATTCTGAACACGGTTAAACAGTTTCTAGTGTTTGTCATTTGTCATTTTGTTTTAAACGTGTTATTTTCTATCAAGCGATAAAAATAAAGAGGTATTTTAATAATTCTTAGTAATTTAAATTACCATGATAGAAATTTTATGATTTATTAAACATTTCTTATAACCTCTACTAGCATAGAACATAATAGATATGGGGCTAAAAATAAGCTTGTGAACAATCAACTCGCCAATTTTATAGCAAATTCTATTTGAATGGCATATTTGTGTAATTATTACTTTCTTACACTTAAAATACTTAAAAAGTCATGCATGACAAGACGTAAAATTTTAAAACAAAGGGTGTAGTTACTCACGTCAGTCTCCATTTTTGTATGATCTCGATCTTAGCAACCCGATAATGTTCGGCAATCATCGTACCCATGTGTGAGTATATCACGATTGCGGCCGAGGCTTCGGCGGTTTGTACGACATGCTCATTGTAGGTATACCCTCAAGCAATATTATATTCCCTTGTTTATTTGCTTAATTTTCTCAGATCTTGGGTGGATGTAGTGTCAATGTGGTGGGTACTTGGATAGTAGAAACATAATGTGAGTGACGGCTTGCTTTAAGGAGAGCACAGGTTGAGGGTGATATTAATAGCTAAGAATATAATTTAAGTCGTTGGGAGAGGGGGTTAAAAACTCGCCCGATATCGATTACCCAATTTTCTTTAGATCAAATTAATTAGTTTTTATTCACATTTAAAGTTATATTTCAAGACTGCATATTATACTCTTTCATCTGTGAATAAAGAGTAGAAAAGGTAAGCTTAAGGATTATTTGACAATCAGTTAGATCAACATTCATCAGATTTACAGGTAGTTGTAAAGGGGGGGGGGGGGGGTAATTGATGAAAACTATGCGAATGAGATTAATGTGTACTATGTTAATTTGGTAGGTTCTTGTGATAAATGGAGAAAATGAAGACTGTCGTTCATATAGCCTTCAAGATAACTAATATTGTATTCCAACATACACGTCGATGAGGTATCTCATTTAGTAAAGCTACAAATATTGTTTATATCGCTAGAGTACTGGGCTGTCGTACCAGAAGTCCCGGGTTCGATTCTCATCAGAGGCACAAACCAGTCTCTTACAATTGCGCACCATATACTGTTTGGGAGTGACAATATTTTGGTGAGAGCGTGATCACGTGTTGTGTCTCTTGTTAATAAACCAGTTCTATACTTGTGTGTCAGTTCAGCATGAGTCATGGAGAAGGTGTGACCTTCACAGTGAGCTCTGAAGTTATGTCTGTGTTGACCTGTGTGGTCATGTACGAGACCTATGTGGTCATAGAAGTGTCCTGTGTCATGGTACCGGGTCTTTTCTATGTGTAATCCTGGGTAAGATGACCGTGGTTTGTTTTTTTTGTTTTTTTGTTTTTTTTTTGTTTTTGGTTTTTTTGGGGGGGGTTTTTGTGTAATACTTTACTTGGTGTAGGTATCGTGTACATATAGATTCCATTTGTAATTCAATGGTACAGAGTTTAAGCTGTTTTTTGTATGTGTAAAAATCCCGTCTATAACCCGACCATGAACACTTATTATTGGTCACCTCTGATGTGTTTTCAGTGAGGCGATTCACGTGGTCTGCCTGCTTGTATTACATGAGTGTTCCCATATAGCTAGCAATGCCAAACTAATTCTACCAGAACCAGCGAATCATACCTGGAAGATTGCGAGAAGTTTCACAACCGCGGAATCATATCTATATAGAATATTTCCGTAATACGCTTTACAACTACGGAAGCCAAGTGGCGACATAAACAGCCAACATAAAACATGTACAAATATCCTTACCATGCGCATCATATCATCGACTACTCAACGTCATATATATACATATATACTGTCTTATGTAATTTTGAGTGTGTGAGTGTAGTGTGTTAGTATGTGCAGTGTGTGAATGATTTTGCTTGTGTGAAATCGGGTCGTTTCTTTGTAAATGAATAAAATATTTGTTTGTGTTTCTTTTTCTAACGTCAGGGTTCAGTTTGAAAACGAGGAGTTTTTCCTATCTCGAGTCAAAATTGTGACACACAGGTATTAAAGATACACATCAGGGATTTCCATATTAAAGGAATGTCGATCCTCATTACAGCAACCTCGTCATGTAGGATTCACAAATCGCTTTTAAACGTATAATAAATGATCTATAACATATTATCGCCGTTAGATGATATAATTTATGAAGTTAATTACATAATATTAAGGTAAATGGTACACTTGTAATAAAACATGTTATTTACAGTGTATATAATAATTTCGGATATTTCAAGTAGGTGGGCTTTTTTTAAAATTCGATGGACAGAAAAGTAATAAATTTGGACATTGCATATAACTGGACTGTAAATTTTGCTAAATTTGGAGATAGTGAGATGTTGAGCTTTAAATCAATAATTTCGGACATTGCGAGCCGTTAGGCTACAAATAATTATGAATCTTGACATTCTTATCAGTTAGGCTGTAAATTGTGTTGCATTTGGGCACTCCTAGCAGTTAGGCTGTAAATTGTGTTGCATCTTGACTTCCCTAGTAGTTAGGCTGTAAATTCTAAATCGGTGTAATTTGATTTACTATGCAGTACATGGAATCGCTTAATAAATCATAACCATACTTTACATGGTCCATGTGACATTGAAATGTTTTGTGTTGGTCTTTACTCGTTACTAAAACACCGAGACTGCCAAAATCAAAACAAACCAATGGAGGCTGTGGATAAGCACTTTGATGACTGTTTTCAAAATACAATGACTGGGTCCCAAACCTCCAGAAATGAGTTGTTACACTCTATATCACCGCAGTCGATATCGTGTGTGATTGTCATAAAAGAGTACAACGTTTGCTTAATTTATCAACATTGTGCAGATGGTTGCTTTGAAGTTGTAGGATATAACGGAACTGATACGTCCATTTAGACTGCCCTATTTTGTCACTCACGTAAGACTATTTATTTAACAATTATGAAATTACACAATTAAAACAATATTCCGAATATTCCATTATACTCAATAAATGGTTGCGACAGAGATGGTTGTCGTGATGACGTCGACAGTATATATAATGTACAGTACCCTCATCACTTCAAAGGTCTTGTTTAATGCTATAAGAAAAAAAGCCCATATATATATATATATATATATATATATATATATATATATATATATATTATAATTTTAGGACTTTTATTCCTATTCGCAAAATCCAAATGTTATCAACATCACGTTCACGTCGCGATGTAGTCCTCTAATAATAATAATAATACCATATTTTTTATAGCACCCTTTTCATACATTTGATGCTCAAAGGTGCTTTACAGTACATAAAACAATTAAATAAAACATTGAAATAAAATGATATAAACATAAGATACAATACATATGCTAAATAAGTATAAAACATCAGGGCATGGCACAGCAGACATCTGGATTATCGTGTTCATGTGTAGTCTATTGCCTAAATGTTTTGCACACTAAATCGCCATGCTGGGTCAAAAGGTCATAGGGGAAAAATTACATCCGGGGTTATCTTCAATGTGAAACAGCGAACGACGACGGTTAATCAACAATTTCTATCCCATTTGTTTACACATGTACGTTGATAAAATTAAATACACATAAAAGTTACCTCTGAGAATTGCATATAATGTTTCACTTATGGTTATACGTGTCAATAAAATATATCTGCTCGCTACTTCCACTTGCAATGTTTTCTATCGATTATAATCACTAGACTAGCCCTCTAAAATTACCCCAATGAAATATTACCCTGCATGGAGAAGTCATAACAGTTCCCCCGATTTTATTGACAAGGTACTTTTGTTTTTCTTTTCTAATGGCTAAATAGAAACCATTTATCGGTTAATCACTCTACTCTGTTCTATTTCTATACAGCAGGAAAGGGTTGTGATAATTTATGTATGACCCGTGAACTCAGTATTTATCAAAGGTTCATTCATTTTCCCACCCAATCACACCCCAATTCAGGATTTCGAGGTTTGCATGGCTTGAAATTCGTTTGACGGAGTTTCATTATTGTTATTATTATTATTATTTCATTATTTTGATTTAAATCTAGGTCTAGTTGTCAATATTAAATCAACTTCTTCATTCCCCATTTGAAGAAAGATGCTACGACGTGCCTGGATAATAATTCCATCATTTACACATTCATTGCTGTTTCAATCTATTATAATGTATTCTCTCTGTGAAGGTACCATCCGTCTATTCTTAGCACCCCCCCCCCCCCCCACCCCCACCCCCCTCATAATAAAACTCCACACTGTAATGGGTACAGTAACCGGTAGCGGGGTATCACCGAATTTTTACACGATTCAGAATTGACAATTAGAATGTAAATAGTTGTTTTATGAAGTTGGGACCTACATAGTATGGCTATAAAAAACAACTAGGGCTGAAGTGCTTAAATAGCCCTAACATGACATTTCCCAAAGCAGGAACTTTCCGACAAGAAAAAGTCTGCTAAAGCAAATGTCTAGTCCTCTGTATTATGATATAAACCAGTCGAGTCAAAGAAAAAGTATTTAAAAATCACAAGATGTCTGAAAAGAAAACAATATATAAAAGGCGGCGTCCATGGTTACATAGTTTTCAACTATGACCTTTGACACACATCTATTGTGTTCATATGCAATGATCGTCTAGAATATTGTATTGACCGGTCGCAGTAGCTAAGTGGCAGAGCGTTCACTTCAAAAACTGGAGGTCATAAGTTCGAGCCTCGCTTGTGCCACGTCAAACTCAAAATGTGAATATACATAGTGATTGAGCTTTCGCCAAAGGGTATGACCTTAAAAGCGGAGGTCCCGAGTCACTGCAGGCATTACCTCAAGAACCCTCACTGCTACGTCCCTGAGCGCTCCGCACAGGTCTAAATTTGTGGTACTTTACCTACAGCTGGTGATGTTTTAATATGGGTAACTATTCGAGCATTTTTCACTCATATTGAGACGACACCAGTTGTAGGTGAAATACCCGTGCTTAATGCTCTGGGCCATTGCAGTGAGGGTTCTTTAACGTGCCAACGCTTGTCGTGACACGGGACCTCGGTTTTAAAGGTCATATCCGAAAGACCCGTGATTCTCACATCTAAATGCGGAGTGTTTGGCGAAGGAGCAATCAGTACCTATGTTTACGCCTCAGTTTTGACCTTGGCCGCCATGGCACGAGCGGGGCTCGAACTCTCGACCTCCCAATTGCGAACCGAACACTCTACCATTGAGTTACCGCGACCGGTTCGACCCGACGTACAATAAACAGTTATATAGGGTAGTATATTCAAGTGTTGTCTACTAGTCTAGAACATCGTGTTCATGTGTTATGCATCAATATTATTGCTGTTTCATTGTGAAACACTGCAGAAAGAGCTGCTTTAAATAATTATCATTTTCAATGCTTTCCTGTCAATTTTGATGCACCGTGACTTTAAACACTACATTGTAAATCCATTTGTTTAAGTAAGTAATCTTTATTCAACTAAAGTCGGACAAAAGAAACATACGCTGGGAAGCTCTTATCCGATTCTAAAGCACACAAGACGTAAGGTATTGTTTTAAAAATTAAATCCAGGTACATTATGCAATTGTTGTCTTACGAGGGATCATTTAAGTCTAAAGCCAATTGTTAATACAGGTGATAACTCACTGAACGTCATTATATGAATAAGTGAAAATAAGGAACAGCAATCAATCCCATAAGTCGCATAAAAATACAGAATACAGAGTTGGGTAAACATGGACACCTGGACATACCAGGTGGGATCAGTGTGCCTAAGAGGAGTAAGCATCTCCTGTCGACCGGTCACACCCGTCGTGGGCCCCATATACAAGATCGATGTATCTCAATACTGAATATCATCAATAAACAAATAGGTAATTATAACGATTGATTAATATCCGGATTCAATCAATCAATCAATAATTTTTTTTTCACTCAGACCACAATATATGTGATACATGAGGCACAATACAATAGTAATACTTATAAATAACAGTCATCGACAGAGAGGTGTACGTATATGCAAGTAAAATTAATAATACATATATACACATCAACATACCTGTATAGAAAATAAGTTTTGTATTAAGGAGAACAGTATATTTTTGAAATAAAACTACACAATTTCTTTAGGTTTTTTTTTTTTTTTTCTTTTGACAATACTGGTCGACATAATTTCACTAAATTTCACAGTATTTGGTCTTGTACAATATTTGCGCTGAAGATAATCTTTTCTAATAGTAAATAAAGCACTGCATTCTAAAAGTAATGATATTCACCTGCGATTTTGGCTTCATTACATAGTACACACAATAGGTCCTCATATGGTACATTAATAATTTAGAATAATATGCTTAAATATTTGAATTCCTTAACATTCTCAATAATAGTTCCATTGTAATAAAAACATTTCTTCATCATGGGGCCCTTAGAAAAAAAAATCATAATCTTAGTTTTTTCAACATTCACATCAGAACCTTGAAGTTAAATTAATGTACATTTTGCACGATTAGTGATCCGCCAGCAAGCTGAAAACATCCTACCCTGTTAGAATTGATTTGCAATGATAAGAATTCTGAGGACTGCGTTTATGACGCCTTTGTATGGTACAGTGTGAGTTTATGGTCGTGATGTTGATGGGAACAAACTTCTGAACAAACATGAAAAGTAACTCTTAATTAAGCCAAGCAAACAAAGCATTCTTAGTATACATTACAAAGACGAAGACTGTGCTATTTCAGTAATCGAATCCGAAAAGTATGGAATGTTAGAGAAGAAAAACAGAAACGACACGAATCATAAGATTGGTATTCCGTATTTATATCTATTCAGATAATATGAAATAAATATTTCTTTTGAAGGCAGCGACGGAGTATATGTAATTGTTTTTACATACAATTTGAGATTTAAGAGATGGGTCATGAATAAACGAATCACGTGGTCATCATTGTAATAAGGGCGTTTACAATGATGTATACTTCACGAATATTTAATATGGCGAAATATCCGTTTAGTGACGAAATGCGAGAACTTAAACACTGAGTGAGCTATTGTCAGAGACGTACTATCTAAACCAATTAGTGATAAAACCAGAAAAACGAGTATTGATTTCGTCACAGAAATTTCTTGTGAACCAACACTATTCATAAAGTAACATTGTACCTATATGTGGTGGCGCACTGGTATTCCAAACAGACGAAACCTAACACTGGTGTTCATGATAACATACCTTACAATGAATAGCGATTTTTCCATTAATCTATCAATAAAATTGATTTTGGTGAATGGATGTTTTGCTAGGAATGGTAAGTTAAGGTCATTCATGACTGCTTAATGCAGATGAAAACCGTTAAGCATTTGTTTCTAAATTATTTGTAGTTTGGGGTCCTTCGATCTTACAGACATTATCTACACGTCAATATCACACTACCAACTAAGCCTGAATACTAAGCATGATTCATAATTTCCTGTGAAACCAGACAATGTAAAAGCTAATGGTGTCGATAAACACAAGATTCTGCAAAACAATAAACATGGCGTCTATGTCTATTGGAAAGCACTTGAACGAAAAAAACATGCATCTGCGAACTCTTGTCTAAAAGATAAACTATTTCATGTCATACGCATGTCCAAAGACGCATTCCCGACACTCTGATTTGTCTCTCAGCTTTGGTTTACGCTGGTCTTTGAACGAAATGGGTGGGCGTTTCATGTAAATATCTTATACGTGCAATAAACAATATGAGCTTAAGTCTAAAAATCTCACTAGAAAGTTATACATTAAAATATGTTATACTTGTAACTACAAAAAGATAAAAGCATAAACGGTTACTCGCTCATGCGCAAAACATGGGAAAAACAAATTTAATATTCAGACATACTAAATAAAGGTAATGAATTACACTAAACAAACCTGTTTATATTTAAAGTGGGGTGTTATATGTAACTGTCAAGTGACGTTTGGATAATTAGAGCACGTGATCAGAATACAACACTCATCTCACAGAATGTGCCTCACATTTTATATTGTAATTGTTTCACGGATTCTGTGAGAGGGATTGATATAATTTTCCTAGTGTATGCACATTGTTTCAATTTATAAAATGTTCCTTTCAACTCTTTCTGAGTGATAATGATTGGTGTGAATTAATTAACAGATGGTGTACCGGTCTCTTACTGTGACTGGGTGCCTTCTAATTTTTGTACCTATTAAATGATAATTAAGAACTCAACTTCATGACAAACGGGATGTCTTCACTTCTCTATCGTCACCTTCCCATATTTATGTAGCATTATTTCATTATCACCTGCATATGGTGCTTATATCTCAACTGATTCGATACGCAAGAGCTTGTTCTGCGTATGATCAGTTTTGTTTTAAATCAATACAGGCTATTGACAAATAAGTTTATTTCAGGTGTTTCAATGTCTCGTTGAAACTCAGCATTTTGTAAAGTCTATTGTCCTTATAACGATCTAGATTGCCACTACAACTTATCACTGGGTCAAATGCTGTCTGATGCGTTTCATGCCAATTATACTGACGGCATTTAATAACGCAACATACGTGTTTTTAATTTATTCATTGAAAACATTACATATGAAACTTTTATTGCAAAATTTACCTAATATACATCGTATTGATTTTTAAAACCCATTTCTCGATTTATCTGTGTTCATTGTTTGCGCGTTGTGGGTAGCATTGCACGAAATTTTCAGGGTATTTTTTTCAAATACCTGGAAAGGTAATAGAGATGTTTTTCGCGATAAACAACTTTGTAGACATCACTAACAGAAAAAATTCAAAACCAAAACTATGCCGCGCTTAAGCAATGAAATGCGCAATCAGACACTTGCTACGCTGCAAGCAGGCGTTAGTGAGCGTGAGGCAGTAAGGCGTTTTAATGTCCCTCTTTGTACAGTTAGCCAGTTGTTGTCACGATTCCACCAGACAGAATCCCTAAATGATAGCCCAAGACCTGGTCAACCGTTTGTGACAATGCCACGGCAACAAGCGTTCATACGGCAACGTCATCTGCGCAATAGGTTTACGGCCGCTGCGACCACGGCGAGAGAGATCATTGAACGTCATTGAAGGCCTATTCATTCTAGAACCATTTCCAGAATTTTGAAGCGCCATGAGATCCGCTGCAGAAGATCTTTTAAGGGGCTATAGCTTACACCGCATCACCGACGGCACATATTGCAATGGGCAAGGCAGCATTTGACTCAATGTCAAAATTGGTCACATATTGTGTTCTCAGTTGAGTCCAGATTTAAAGTTAGCAACGCAGACGGCAGATGTCGAGTTTACCGTCGTTTACATGAACATTTTGCAGACAATTGTGTCCTTGAGACAGGATTGGAGGGGGAGGCGTCATGGTCTGGGATGCGATTAACCACAATTTTCAGTCACAAATGGTCGTTTTAAATGAAACCATCACTGATAAGAGGTATGTGGACGAAATTCTGCAGCCTGTTTTAAACTGAAACTAATTTATTTGATTAAAACGCCTAATTTTACATACATGTATTCACTGGCGTTGTACAATGAAATAGTAAAAGAGATGATATGCATAAAAAGTAATAGTAGAAGCATAAGATAGGTAAGTAAATAATTAAATAAAACATACAAGTACATACATTCGACAAAATTGAATCAATGTCTAGTACGATACTAAAATGTTTTTTTAATTGTATATTAAAAGTTTCTAAATAAATGAGTTTTTAATTTCGCCTTAAAACTGTTCAGTGATTTTGACTGTTTTATCTCTAGAGGTAGATCGTTCAAAAGTCGAGGACCAACGGTTCCGAAGCTTCTGTCACTGAACGTCTTGTGTCTATTAAAAGGAACGTTGTAGCAGCCGTAAGAATATTGAGCGGAGCGTAACTTTTGAATTGGCACCTGTTTCGTTAAAAGTTCGGTTAAATATGATGGTGCTTTGCCAACAGAACAGTTATACATAAAAGTCAACAATTTAAATTGTATTCTGGATTTGATGGGTAACCAATGTAAGTCATAGAGAGCTTCCCTAGAACTATCAAATTTCTTACGATTCAATACAAGTTTCGCGCTCATGTTTTGAATACGTTGCATGGTTTCATGGTTGTTTTAGCACCATTAATGCAGCAGCATAAGCAAGGAAATGGATTAGTTTTCCAACAAGACAATGAGCGCGCACATACGGCAAGATAGACACAAAACTTTTCTTCAAACGAACGCCATAGACGTCATTGATTGGCCCGCTATGTCCCCAGACTTGAATCCAATCGGGCATTTGTGGGACGAGCTGGGGAGACGTGTGCGCAGCCGCCAGCCTCAGTCTCAGAATCTGTAAGAATTAGGGAGAGCCATGTTAGAAGAATGGCAGAATATTCCCCAGAGGACCATCCAAAATGGTTGTCAATCAATGTCATGTCGCTTCGCGTCGTCAACACTGCTAATTGAGGTCATACCCGGCACTAGTGAACAAAACCACATTTTTGACGTACCCTTCGTTGATATTGATTTCAACTGTAGCCTCTTTGTGAATAAAATGATGTTCAAAATCAAAGAATAATGTTCAGTTAACATGGTTTTTGATATACTACTATGAATTTGTTTATTAGATATATTAACAAATTTATAATATATAAAATGTTGTGTTTAAAAAACACGTCAGTATATTAGGCCATTCTTTGCACATTGATTTTGACCACGAATTACTCCGTTTACCTGGTCAAGATATAGGACTCACGGCGGGTGTGACCGGTCGACAGAGGATGCTTACTCCTCTTACGCACCTGATTCCATCTCTGGTATGTCCAGGGATCCGTGGTTGCCCTACTTCTAATTTTGTATTCTTAATAGGAGTTATGGGATTGATCACTGTTCGTCATCTTCGTCTTTGCATGATAAAAAATAGATGCCTCAATCTTCAGATTTACAACGTCCTGATTCCCAAATCTAATTCCCCGTGTACTACTACTTTCTGGTGAGTTAACTTTCTAGTTGGTGATGCATGTACTTCTAAACCTCCACTGGACTAAAACAGCTTGTAAAACGTGAATCAGAGTTCCTCAAAATTTACATTCTAAATTCTAAATTTCCGGTATGCAGTTTATTAGGATTGTTAAGGTATTACAACGGTAGCTATTTGATGGGGGGGGGGGGGGGGGGGAATTCTTTAAAGTCAGTTTTTTTTAAAATCCGTGTACTTGTCTCGTCTGCCAGCACCACAAAAATGATATCCTGCAAGGCATTTTCTCCATTTTTTTTTTGTTGCTGACTCCGCAATCTTGTTGCGGATACATAGTTTTCCGTAGGATATTCAGATTTTTATTTATCTATGTTTTTTTTTTGGGGGGGGGGGGGGGGGGGGCGGCGGAGGAGGAGACTTAAATTACATGTAGCTATTGTTATATAAACGCAATGCACAGGCGCTCGACGTTTTAAATACCTATAATAAAAAAAGATTCTTTTTGCAAAACAAACTATTAACAAGGTATATCAGGATGCCATCTTTGTTTTCATTTTTACCAGCTGCATCGCTTCTAATTTTCGGCGAAATGTTCGATATAATATTACAACCTACCGTTTAGAAGCAACTCTGTCGAGGTCATACTTCTCGTATCGTGATGGTGAATGGGAAATAAATTCCATTCATCGGCTATAATCAACTGTCAATCATCCTCTACTGCTTCTCAAATAAAAGGGAGACGGAAGTTGATATAATTATGCAAATGAGAATTCCCTCTGATGTTCGTGCGGGGGAAAGGGAGGTAACACTAAAATTCGGACGCAGTTGTGTGGTTTTGTGGCAGGCTTGTACGGGAAATTTAGTAAATCTATCGCAATGCCAAAACTTATTTTTCTTTTTCTTTTCTTTTTTTTTTGCTTTGAGGTTTGTGACAACACTGAAAATTTATAGATAAGCAGGACATGACATCTGGATGTATAAATGTCATTTTGAACGTTTGAGAATATGCCCCCGTATATTATACGCATTTGTGGGTGTTAGTTCGATTGTGAAATTTCCTTATTACGTATGACATTTACTTTCAACTAATTTTGATACAATTTTGAATAAGTTATCATGTTTGCCGTATAAAAAAAAAGAAAGTATAGACCAATAGAATAATGTTCAAGATCCATTATGTCGCTATCTACATGATCTAGAACATATTTATTGCTAATTATAACATTTACTATTTTTAATTTTATCGACCAATGAAAAAAAGTGTATCCCGAAATTTTGTCAACTTCCGTCCCCCTTTTACCAATATTTCGCATTTGAGAAGCAGTAGACAATGTTTGACAATTGATTTTAGCTGATAAATCGACTTTATTTCCAGTTCACCCTGACGATGCGAAAGGTAAGACCTTGATAGAGTTGCTTCTAAACGATGGGAGTCCCGCCGAAAAGTGCAAGCGATGCAGCTGGTAAAACCGTAAACCAAGACGGCGTCGTGATATACCTTGTGAATAGTTTGTTTTGCAAAAAGAATCTTTTTTGTTTTTAGTTTGTTTACAGGAAGACAATTTTTTTTTTAAATATAAATATTTAAGACATTTTCTGTAAACATCAAAATGATATGGAAAACCACCATCACATTTTGACGAAATTTTACACAAAGTATACATACTTTAGTCTTTTAATCATGACACCTTTAGAAATGTGCATTGACTCGTGTTTCCATGGCAACAAGACATCCGATTTCGTGTAAATACGTGATCCTTGGTGAATGTTAAATTTTCATAATTAAAATGTGTACATTAATTTTTCCTTCAACTTCCCAATAGTATTTTGCTCAGCTATTTTGCGTGTAATTTTTAAAAATGAAATTAATTTTCTGGAACGTCATAACACAAATCAAATGCCTTCAAATACTAAGAAATGTAACTGAAAAATGAGAAAAAACTGTTTCAATTTTGTGCAGAAACGTAGGCACTGATGGATTGTTCTTGCGTGGATAAATATATATCGTATCTATTGATATAACATATCAAAAAATTAAAAATGTCTTATCTAATTTAAGAAAATAAATTGATTTTAAACATTGCACTATAGCGAAAATGTGCGAGTTTTTCTTAAATCTAATCCACCGTGACTCTTGACTGGAATGTGAATTCAGTGATCAAGACAAGGGTGTTTTTGGATTATTTTCATAATTTTGAGCTGGTTTACATGTTTAAATCGAGAAAGAAATGAAATTGAGAGGTGGTGTAAGAAGATTATGACAAAAATAACATTACTGCTTCAGCTTTAGTTGATGCACAAAATAATATTAGAAAATCTATAGTACATGTGTAACACTGTTCGGAAATTCTGAATGTTGATAGATGATAACAATCAGTGTCAAAAATGTTTAGGAAACATTACGCTAATGTACTAAAGTTACATGTAGCAGTTGAAAAGTTCCTATTAAATGTTTCCATGGAAATAAAACAGAAAGATTACTAAAACAATTTATAAGACTTTTGAACTAGCTGTGGTTAAAATTGACTCAATTGACTGTAGGAAGGTAAAATACTTTTAGTTGGTGTTAATGAAAAGAAATCTAAATAACCAACATCATATTTCCATGGAAACAGGTTTCTTTAGCAACCAAACTGCAAACTGAATGCTGTGTAACTGTGTTAATTAGTATATTTTAGCTAGCCCGTGGATGCATTAAGTAATTATATTATAGAATTAATCTACTGAAGTGCATTGACATGTTTAATATAAAGCAATTCAAACATGTTCATAAAAATTTCATTTTTTAAACGTATAATCTTCTGCCAATGCCTTTAAATTTCAAGATTTTATAGACATCAAATTATGAATAATCGATGGAAATATTACAACAATTATTAAAATTATGATATGAAAGAATATTTTAACATAACAATAGACACACGTTTTTGCTTTCACAAATCAGTTTAAATTTATAGTAAGCAATTTTCTTCAAAAATAAAACGAATCATATCATGGTTGTTATGGTAACAATAACAAAGTAATTAATCACTGGTATTGCTAATTTGAGCTACTATTTTTTACATAAATTTATATGTTCAAAGATGATGTGACAACGAAATATAGTTTTCACTGGCACATGGTAATAAGCAAACCTGTACTGTTTTCGTGTGTAAATATTAAATTGATTGATTGATTCAATATTGTTTAATGTCCCGATCGAGAATCTTTCACTCATATCGAGGCGTCACCATTGCCGATGAAGGACTACAAATTTACGCCTATGCTCGGAGCTATGGACTTTGAGCAGCGAGGGACCTTTTACGTGCCACACTTACTGTGACACGGGACCTCGGTTTTTACGGTCTCATCCGAAGGACAACTTTATGACATAAAATACTAGAATATGGTTGCTATGGCAACTAAAATATTTCTGAAACCTAAGAGTACATTATATCATACCAAATTTAATAGAATAAGGCTGTTGCATCAAAAAAGTATTGAAATGTGACACATATGATGATGATGATGATAATGATGATAATAATGATAATAATGATAATAATAATAATAATAATAATAATGATAATAATAATGCACTTATATAGCGCCTTATCTAAATACACTATACTAAAATGCAAATCAAAATTATACAGAATACATAAAATGCTTAATAATGCCAGATATCAATATCGCACAATGAACAGTTTTAAACTATGAAAGAAATAAGCTAAAGAAAATTAGAAATTAATTCATATTTTAAAAATCATAAAATATGTGCTAGAACAAACTTTTTTTTTGATACCGTTCTTCGGCATGTTGCATAAAATACTGATTATAAAACACATCAAATCAAAAAGATCACACATTAAAAGCCTGTTGAAAGAGATGGTTTTTAAATCTTTTATAAAACAGTCAAGTTTCTGAATCTTCATGATTTTAGATGAAAGATTGTTCCATAGAGTGGCCGCTGATTTATCAAACCTGCGTTCTTCGTACATCTTAATCTTGGTTACAGGCATATTTATCAGAGGCACAGATTCCGATCTAGGAGATCTGGCGGGTTTGTATGGTACAATAAGTTCTGACAGATATGCTGGTGCCAGATTGTTGAGGCACTTATAGCCATACATAAGTATCTTGTACTGTATACGATAGTATATCCAGATTTTGAGATTTTTTATGTTACCATGGCAACCAATTTTGAAGCCATATGATTTTATGTAGCAAAATATGACATTATTTATATTTTTAATATTTTACCCATTAGGGGATGAATTAAATCATACGTAACTTTCATAGATTTCTACTGGTGCATTTTTCTGTAAATGATGTCATAAAATAACCTAAAATTGACTTTTTCCAAAAGTAGTCAAAATGAAAAACATCGAATTTTCAACCTCAAAACACTAGATGATCCAATATAAGTTTAATGTTTTATTTTATATTTGTTAGAATTAACCTAAATTTTTTAGTGGTTAATAAAAAAAAATTCTACACCAGTAAAATTAATTTGCTTTTTTAGAATAGAAAACAGGCCAAAATAGCACCTTTCTAAGCATATTTGGGGCCATTTCCAAGGTGTTCTTGTTACCATGGCAACGGTACCTCAACAACAAATTTTGTTACCAAATTCTATGAGAGGTATCAAATAATCACATATGCCAAATTTCAGCAAAATCGGTGAGGTGACCTTTCCATCATTATTTTGAAAACGTTGATGCTTACAGAGAATGACTCTTAAAACGTCGAACGCCTGTGACAACATGTTATGTCAATGCTGCTTTGTCTGCATGATAATTTGTGAAAAAAATAAGCCAGGCGTCAACCTGCACGATGCTCTGCAATGCATATTTCTAAGATAATTGTTACGTTTAGGCACAACGTGTAGTGAAATGTGAACGATTTATTTCACCCCAAGCTCGATACTATTTACAAAAGATGCTCCGAAAAGGCTTGATGATTTGTGAATTAAATGAAAGGTTTGTCAAGTAAATAATTGAGCTCGAGAAAATCTGGGAGCGACCCATATGATTGAGGAATCTAATATGTATGCATTTTCTCCCATTCCTTGTGGTTTTATATCTTTTCACTTCGTAATTGACCTTATGCCTTGTATAAAAAAAGCACACAACACTGTTATGAGTCGTCAGTCTTATTCTCTTTTTCTGTTTTGAAGCATCGTAATGTAATACACGTATTTTTGAATGTCTTGTTGATTTATTTCGTTGGTGCATGTAGTTTTCATGAGACACAATTCTAACTTCAGGTAAACGCAAACTGCAATTGTCCTAAGGGTTAGGCCTATTTGTATATAATCAGTTAATTAATGAAAATCCATATGTAATTATTCTCAATATTAAAACGATAATTCAATAGCTTAAAGGTGATGGAATTAGTCAATGAGAGGTATCTAATGAGTTACCTAAAGTATAGTATTGACAATATTCATCTGCCGAATTTATGAGGAGACTACCGTCTTCAAATAAATTGTAATCTACAATGTCGACAAACAAAGTGAGTTCAATTATATTACTTGGCGTGGAATGAATGCCATAAGCAAGCGTGAAATTTACTTTGGATTTTTATAAAACATTCGTGAAAAGGAGAAAAGAAACAAATGTCAATATGAGGAACCAAAAGCATTTTTAATGTATGAAAAAACTTGCTTTCCAATATTTAAGAGGCAATTACTAATTTATTTGTTCTGTCTTCAGATAATCAAGATAATTTAATGCGAAATATCGCTTAGCCACAGATTAATACACATTATTTCTAGTTGTGTTAATAAAGTGATGTTTACCAATCTCTGTCACGTGGACGGTATTGCATTAGCGTGATTGAAATATGGTCACGAATGATGGAAGCAAACAATTAAAACTCAAACACACCCAGTACTCCGTACGAAGTCACGTGATTTGCCATCCGATTATGCAAAAAATATATACCAGCAGCCCCAACAGAAAATTTCATACAGACCACCAATATGGATGTCAAACCAAAACCAAGGGTGATCAGAAAAAAAGTGACCAGAGATTTGCCCCCTCCTGAAGTAAACGAAACAGATCCCGTGCCCCTGGAGGCCTTTATCGACAAAAAACCAAACTTTAGGGAACTGGTCAAGAGAAACCTGGATGATGTCAACCGTATCAGTTTGAAGGAGAGGACTGAAGACTTTATCAACGAAACTAGTTTCACTGCTATTGCAAGAGTGGTGAAAGCCAACACTTTACTAAAAAAGATCATCTGGCTAATTCTCGTGATAGCCGCCATGGCTTGGCTGGGTCTGCAGTGCTACTGGCTGTTTGATAAATATTTCAGCTACCCCGTAGAAGTCAAAATCGAGTTAAAATCGGCAGCCAAACTGGAATTTCCTAGCGTGACCGTGTGCAACCGGAATCCATTGAAAAAATCTAAGCTCAAGGAATCGGTGTTCTCGGACTTAACGGACATGTTTGATCTGAAAACGGACGACACACTCTACAACGAAGCTATGGGTAAACTGCGGAAAAAAAAGGAGGACGAGAGATCGTCCGGTAAGTACATCTCTGTTCTCGTTATAGCGAAATTTGGACTTTTAAAATCTCTTATTTCCAAGCAAACCACTTTTTATAATTTCGGAAAAAACACAAAAAATCTTATAAGATAATTGAGAGCTTTATTATATATCAGTTGTGAAATCATACTTTATAAGAGATGATTTTAATGAGTCTTTGAATTTGTGAAGAAATCCACATTCATTAAATATTACTGTTTGCAATGAAATATATTAGCACTGTTATTTTTATCCACCACTTTTCCATGCCATAGATTGTTTTCATTCGGGACAAGTAATGACAGTATTAAACACCGCGGACGCATAATATTGATAGAAAAAGTTATGTCTTTTGAAACTCTCAGCAAAATGTTCCTCAACTCAAGTGTAAGGTGTGGAACAGATGTACAAGGCACCGCTGGGATATCGTTTAATTTAAGGGATAGTAAAATTCATTTTGTTCATTTTTTGTGGTGAGAAATTAAAATGATTCCAAATGATTGGTACAAGACATTTCCTGTAAATGATGACAATTTTATGCATTTATTTCGAAGTTTAAAACAATTATAATTTTCAAATTACATCCCCAGATATTTTGCTCCCTGTAGAAAAAATTCAATCTGCTATATGCTTGCCTCCTATGGTAACTTTTGATGAACATGCAATCATTTCGAATCACTAAAATGAGTTTTACTAACTCTTTAAGAAATAAACATTTTTGAAAATGCATAATGTATAAACTGCGATGCTTTATGCCAGCATTCCTCATGAACAGCGCGGCGGCGTGAAGCACCGGTTCATATTCCATCATGTAGTTTCAAAAATAAAATTTATTTTTTTTATATTAACATTCTAATTTCATTTTCTGTGGGAATTTCCAGCCGTTCAAATAGAAGTACCTTACCTATTCATAAAGGTTTATACGCACATTGTCCATATTTGCCATCCCATTCATGAAGGATTGGTTACTATTTCAGTCAGTAAAGATATCGAAGGCAACAGAAATAATAGAAATGAAAATAAAACCTAAATGAAGACAATATTTGATTTTTAAAATCTGAAATCGATGTAAATATTTAAAGCCTACGTGGTGTTTATGTATCGAAAGTAATTTGCACCTAGAATGAAATTTGCACGATTTAGACTGCATTTGCGATGCAAGGTATTGTTCGTGTGTTTCCTTTGTGCATAATCTGCTCACACAATTACAAACTGATCCAGTAATTACAGAATGCTGATAGAACTCAATAAGAAATCTACGCTAAATATTTACAAACGTTCAACAACTTCGGAGATATCAGCTCTTCTATAAAAGAAAAAAAATTATTGTTGCCTTGAACATCGGGTTGGAAGCATGTTGTAAGTACACACATTTGAAAATGGTAAAGTAAATCACGATAGAAACTATGAAAAGGTGATTTCACATCCTCCTGTCGTATTCAAGAACAAGTCGTCCTACCATGTATTGAATACTCTTGAACCAGTCGCTGCCTTTTCCGGAATCAGTCGTCCCTTTGTATACTGAACATTCCTGGATCAGTCGCTGTTTTTATATACTGAACATTCCTGGATCAGTCGCTGTTTTTATATACTGAACATTTTTGAATAAGTCTCTGCCTTTTTATATTGAACATTCCTGAACCAGTCGCCGCTATCTTACATATTGAACATTCCTGAACCAGTCGCAGCTATCTTACATATTGAACATTCCTGAACCAGTCGCCGCTATCTTACATATTGAACATTCCTGAACCAGTCGCCGCTATCTTACATAATGAACATTCCCGAACCAGTCGCCGCTATCTTACATATTGAACATTCCATAAACAGTCGTCATCTTTACTCATTGTATATTTCTGAAATAGTTGCCTCCTTTATACATTGGATATTTCCGAGACTTTATAATTTTCTATGATGAAGTTGACGTCACTGCATTGAACAGTTCCGGTTTCTTCATGTATCGGACGACAAGTCGCACAGTATTAAAGAGTTTGCTTCGTGCTCGGGAAGTCGTGGATTTGACTCCAACTCATGCCTTGGCCGCATTAAACCAATAAGTAGTGATTGTTCTTTCGTCAAATACTAGTCATGTAGAAGTGAGAGTGGCGGGTCTTTCGGATGATGCTATAAAATCAGATATCACGTGTCGCGGCAGGCATGTTAACGAATCTCAACGTTTACGATCTTGGACCTCCTGCATTTACTGTAGGTCTATATTTATGGTAATTAACAAATTCTGTGAGGGATATAAAACAGACATACACATATGTTTTGTGTTCTGCAATATTTACATTTAAAATCTTTTTTTCTTTTGCTTTTGATATCTCAACAAATCCAAATGATAGCCATTTTGTGATGTACGTGCTGCAGTCGTAAATAAATGGGCGTATGAATCTCGATATAAATTGCATCTATTTTAACCCCTGGAAATTCTTGGAAATGAAAGATTGATTGATGGATTATTTATTGCTTTTCGCCACACTCAACAATTTTTCAGTTATCTGGTGGCGTCCAGTTTTTGTTGGTGGAAGAGAGATCCCAGATACAATGTACCCGGGAAGAGACCACCGACCTTCCGAAAGTAAACTGGCAAACTTTCTCACATAACGCCGCGGGGAAATGAAAGAAGAATGTATATATATATATATATATGTATATATATATATATATATATATATATATGTGTGTGTGTGTGTGTGTGTGTGTGTGTGTGTGTGTGTGTGTGTGTGTGTGTGTGTGTGTGTGTGTAATATTTTTGAAAATACACGAGGGTATGAACTACAGGACTTCAAGCCGGCAACTTTTCACGCTAACGCGCTTTATGAAGTATAACGGCGTAAAGTGTTGCTTTTCATACTCTCATGTATTTTCAAATATGAAATTTATTTCTTCAATAAATATTTTTTCTTGGTATATCAGACATTAGGATCCTACTTAATTCTGTTATGTGTGTGTTGTGACGTCGGTAAATACATGGATTGGTGAAATCGCGATCCCGGTGCATGAAAAATGAAGATAACGAACAATAATCAATCCCAGAACTCCTATAAGGAATACAATATTAAGAGTAGGGGAAGCACGGATCCCTGGACATACCAAAGGTGGTGTCAGGGGCCTAGGAGGAGTAAATACCCCCTGTTCAACAGCCACACTCCTGGTGAGCCCTATCTCCTGATCAGGTAAACAGAGTAATCCGTAGTGAAAATCAGTATGTTAAGTACGGCCAGACAATTGGTATGAAACACGCCGGACAGTATTGGACCTAATGACAGATTGTATTTGTAAATAAGATCATTATGATGACATATAATTTACGACATGCTGACTTTAAACGAGACAGTTGAAAACTCTATAACATCAACTTATTTGTCAGTAGCTTGCCGCGATTTAAAAATTGATCATACGCAATACATGTTCTCGCGTATCGAATCAGTTAAGAGACATAAACACCATATATAGATTATAATGGAATATTGCTAAATGGATATGGGAAGATGACGATGGAAAAGATGAAGTTATTCCAGCTGAGTTGTTAGTTTGTCGATAAAATCTATGTTCAATAAAATATCCAAATATTAAAACAGATATGAAAGACTCTTTGATGTCTTCTTTCGATTTTACTGGGATATATCAAATCAAATATGAATAAAAATTAACATTTTTATTAAATACCGGTAAAATATCGTCGTTGTATCTAAATGTCGAGTTGACCACAACTAGATATAGAAACTTAGCGAAAAAGAGCAGAATTCCAATAGACATTCAAAATGGGTTAAAATGTTTCTCTTTCAAGAAAAATTTGAATTCACTTCGAGAGCGGCTGGGACAGCTCGCTTGAAATCAAAACATATTAAATGTAAATTGTTCTGTTATTTCAGTCACTATATAGATCAAAGTTTAACAGTTGATTGGCACACTTTGAGTTTCCTAAGCTGAAATTGTATCCCTGTTGAAAAATCCCCTAAATTCAACGTAATACAAATGAAAAAGGGGTATTACATGTTTTAGACTGTTTATTTATCTCATGTACAGAAACAATTTTTTTCGCTAGTAAAATAATACCGGTATCCGCTTCTAGAAAATAACCGAAAACGTACCCTGCAAATACTATTACTTAAATTCAAACAATATTTTATTATGTTGAAAACATAATTGGATTGGACAGCAGTCATTGCCTATATAAGCCCTCTCTATAAACAAATACTATTAGGGTAACGTTTCAAGAGCGCTGTAGATTCACTGCGGCACTATATCAGGCCTGTGTGTAAGATAATAGAAATGTCAATAGTAAAATTGATTAAGTTTCAGTTCCATATTTGTTGAATTTGCGTTGATTGTGCTTTACCTTTCAATTCCATGTTAATATGCTGCACATTTACAATGTTTTAATTCCGTGTTAATACATTGCACATTTACACGGTTCATGTTTTAATTCAATGTTTATATTTCATAATAAAGGCATTGTAACACACTAGCAACTTACTAATTCGATAGAAAAAAAAACCATGCATGTATTTGTACAGTATCGACTGGAATGGTTAAAAGGGCAAGGGGTGAAAGAAAAGGGAACGAGATGAGGGAGATCTGGGGCCCATGTCGGTATCTTGTAAAACAAACTAAATATCTAAAATAAATGTCTAGTTTGTGACGTATATTAATTAAAGTAATAACAATGTGCAATGTTTTAATTTTGATTTAAAACTACATTTCTTCCATTTTTTTTTTTTTAGAAACACTTGAAATGATATCTTGCAATTAAGTAGGTGTTCATGATTTATACAGTTTTTTTTTTATTAATCCTAGACACCGGACTTGACCAGGAGCCCTACAACATGACAGAACTAGCAGAGACAGTCGGATTCAGGTTCAGTTTCCATCTAAGTTTTATATCGTTTGTAGTTGTATTATTCGCCATCAGTAAAAATACAAAAAAAGGATATCTTTATTTCTATCACACTGGTATCTATTTATTTAACAGATGCACTGTTATGTCTCCATATATATTAAGGGTATAAAGGGGGGATAGAAATGCTCCTGTACAGAGTACAGACGCACTTATTTCTAATTGAAGCGTTGATTCCATCAATTAAAGCTCAGTATCAGGAAATTATTTCTCAATACCTTTCACGAGCCGGGAAAATTTCATCAAGTTGACCGACTTAATATTGATTAGAAAGGAATACAGTCATCAGTTTTGCAATGATATCGCCCTGTAGGAAATCTCTCGAGTCAAGCACTGTTGGACGGGGAAGACGTGCTCGTTAATCGGAGAAACCGTGGTTAATTTTTATATGTACTATCATAGTAGTCAACATTTACAGAACACCGTTAATTTATACGTTACGTTGATCCATGAAAACGTGATGATTTAGATAAAACTAGTTACCAATTCCCTGGCCTGATACCACAGTCACGGGTGGACGCTACAGATGATATTATTCAATAAAACGAACGGGTCGTAAATGTTAATCTTAATGGCCTCGTGTATTGTTCAAGCATACGGTTCGTGAGGATCGGGGCTTTGGTTATATACTTAATTTAGATTTCTAAATAGTATTGAGCTTTAACGAAATATCGTTATTGACAAGTCAATGCACTGTAATAATGATTTAGCTGTTTAGTAAGCTATACGGTGATAGGGCAATCACAAAACACATATTTTAAGTTCTATCATTTAAATCAGTCCACGGTTGATACGTTGACCATTAACGTTAAAATGCATAAAGTTAATATTTAGGATTGTAACGCTTAATGATGTTTTTATCATCGACACCCGTGAACGTCCGGGTAGCGTAGTGGTTAACGCACTCGCTTCTCACCGCTGCGACCCGAGTTTGATCCTCCGGGTCGACAGTGGTGGTATATGAGAGGATATTGTGGTTGCCTATTCGGACACGTGGGTTTCCTCCCACATCAATGACCACTTCACGCCAAAATCTGAGCCGACGAGAAGCTTTAATATAAGTTGTAGAACTTGTTTATTAATCGTCGTAAAATAAATAATGTTTAAATAACACAAAGAATGACGCCCAGGAGACAACGTGTGTAACTTTTTTTTTTTTATTTATTCGTTTGTTTGTTTGTTTGTCAATAAATCATCAAAAATGGGTAAATGTAAAGGAAACACAGAACCACGTAACGTGGTGACAGCACTCAGCCTCCCACTGTTGTGTACATCATTCTTAACCGACTCGGTTAAACCATTTAAAAAAAAAAATCAAATTACAGTAAAACATGGTTATGGCGAGCATCCAATATAAGCGCAAAATTACTTCCTTATAACCAAACTTCGTTATATTCAGTAAAAGTGTCCTTGTTTTCCTCCCGTGGGTGAATATAGAATATACACCGGCAATAAGCGTGAATTGGTAATAAGCGTGCTCTACTGTATGAACATTATATGTCACAAGAGAAGGTTCTACATGATTATATAGTAATTATTATTATGATCATTCACAGTATGTGGGACGGACTAGACAATGAGTCAGTGGCAAACTCGTTTTACAAGACCAGCGCCTCGGAGATGAATGCCTTGACACAATACGGCTCACTGGCCCTTCAGTATGACGATGACGCCATCGAACAATATGGTCATCAAAAGACAGACATGATCACCAACTGCGTGTTCTCTGGATATCAGTGCTCCCCTGAGTAAGATTGTGTCAATATTATATGTATCTTATACTGGTATCTCATACCTGTGGTATATATCTCCATTTGGATAAACTGAAGATTTAACCGACACTGATTGGATAACAGTGCTTACGTTTGTTACGTACAAATGAATGACGTAATACACGTGAAACTGAACATTATGTTATAGGAGGAAATTCAGAAGAATTCACTATGCGATACAGTGATCAACTATGATAGTGTCGTTTTATATTTGTTTCATTGATCATGGTGTATACGATACTGTTGTTGCTGTTTTCCGCCACACTCAACAATTTTTCAGTTATCTGGTGGCGTCTAGTTTTTGTAGGTGGAGGAGAGAACCCAGATACAATGTACCCGGGAAGAGACCACCGGCCATCCGAAAGTAAACTGGCAACTTTCTCACATATATCGGTGCGAGAGAGATTCGAACCCGCGCCGACTAGAGGTGAGAGGCGTCGTGATTTTGAGCGCGATGCTCTAACCACTCGGCCACGGAGGTCCCTGTATACGATACTCAATCGGCAAATGATATCTAAATCATTATATAAAGCAAATCACACTATTTAGATATCCGTGGTGTATTTTTCTTAGTAACAATATCTTCTAATTTATCCTACCAGAGCTCTTTGTAGTAATAATATGAATTATAGCACCGACTATAAATTTGCGAAATTCTCATTTTGAAAAAAGACTGTAACATCAATTTATTTGTCAGTAGTCTGCCTTGATTTAAAATTTGATCATTCTCAGAATAGGCTCTTGCCTATCGAATCAGTTGAGAGACGTAAACACCATATGCAGGTGATAATGGAATATTGCTATATAAAAACGACATTGACAGAGGTGTATTTGAAGCTTGCATCACACCTCGTCGGGTGAGAGATTGGCGATATTCGTATTTTTAGGACTTAAAAAACAGAAGAGCTTAGGTTAAGATATACAAAACAGTTTACGACGTCACTAATTATATGCATTGTTACTGCTGCCTCCGTGGCCGAGTGGTTAGAGCATCGGGCTCAAAATCACAAAGCCTCTCACCTCTGTCGGCGAGTGTTCTAATCTCGGCTGCGGCGTTATGTGAGCAAGTTTGCCAGTTTACTTGCGGAAGATTGGTGGTCTCTACCCAGGTACATTGTATCTGGGTTCTTGTTGAGTGTGGCGGAAAGCAATAAATAATAAATCAATCATACTTCGTTAATATTTAATCATGATTTCGTTCTAGGAATTTTACCTACCTGCATAACAGTAAATACGGGAACTGTTACACGTTCAACTCCATTAAGGACCCCAACCCTGCTCTCTTTACATACTATGCGGGTCCCTCGATGGGTAAGGATGTCTTTATATATACATTTACATTTAATTTTCATAATATACTTGCAACACGCAAAGTAGTCGTACACGTAAATCAGTTAAAACAAAGAGACACAATGCCAAACCAACCAATCACATTTAGAAATGTGATGATGTAATACACTTAAGATGACATCATTGTGCCAAACTAACCATCATTTTGTAAAGTAACCATCTAGGGAGGTATTGATACTTGGTATTGACGCGTCCATCTCATATGAGGTTTTTCTCTTTCAAAGATAAATAAAAATCTCATCAGAGAGTTAAATATTAACAGATTCCATCATTAGTACGAGTGTGGGATTTCGGAAATTCCACCGAAGGGAGAAGAATCGCAATCTAGGAGAGGACTTGCCGAGTCCTAAACATTAAATCTTGTTCTAGCGGCGGAATTCCCTTATACCATGAGAGTAATTGTTAATGGGGGAGTATTTTCACACATTTCACCCACAATTTATAGCACTAATTCAGGAACTTTGAAAATCATCAAAATCCTCATTTGACCTTTAATGCAAAAAAGATAAATAAATAAAAATTAGAAAAATAGTAACAATACAAAAAAAAAATGAAAATAAATAAATAATAAATAATGATAATAATAGAAAGAAAACTTAAGTCTTCTGTTGGAAACGGAAGACCTTAATTAGACAATCAGAAAGAGCATACTCGAAATTGGTTTTGCACTATACGTCTGAATTGAAAAGTCCAATGGTGTCACCCCAGAAAGTTATAATATCAAATCGAAATTTGAAGAAAATAATACAAACATTTTATTTCATCAAAGATTGAAAATATTTGACTTCGTATTTGTTTGAATAGTCGATTTCGTAGCAGCGTAAAACAGAATAATCTCACATGGGCAATGTCAGTTTCACATTGGTAATAATGAAAAAGTGAAGATAATGAACAGTGTTCAATTTCATAATTCATATAAATAATACAAAATTGGGAATAGGGCAAACACGGACCTCCAGACAAACCAGAGGTAGGATAGGTGCCTAGGAGTAAGCATCCCCTGTTGACCTGGTACATCAGCCGTGAACCCTATATGTTGATCAGGTAAACGGAGTACAATTGGTATGAAACAAGTGTAATGTGATATTAAATACATGGAACATTTTATCATACCAACGTACTATAGAGAAGAGGTTTTTTTTCAAACACACTATATATAGGATTAATTATCATACTGAAATTGACGGGGATATTAGGATTTTTCCCATAGGAGTATGATCGGATTTTTGTAGGATTTAAAATCTTGTCATTCTCCTATAGGATTTTTGTCTTTGGAGGCTGATATCTTTTATTGTACAAGGATGTATGAGCTCAACCTTGGTCTACAATATACTGCTAAAATACTCTACCACATGCACTTCGATTTTTCACAAAACCTTTTTCATAAAGGGTAGCAAAACACCTGGACTGTGTCGTGTCCAGAGTCAAATGTCACACTGTTTATAGCATTCTGTGCAGTTTTCCTTAAAAGCTAAGAAGCTACTTTTCTTTAGTTCAAGTGAGAATTCTAATAGATGTGAATATTTTCAAAGTTCCTACATTAATGTACTAAACTGTAAATGAAATGTAAGAAAAATAAAGTTTCTATTATTTACTCAAATGGGAATCCCACTGACTTGACAAAGCCTCATACCAAACTGCGAATCTTGTCCCCCCCCCCTTGTAATGAAGGATTCTATTACCATGGTAACACAGGGCAGTTGATGTTTCCTTCTGTGTTCAAGTATGTGAAACTGAATTTTTTTTTCGTGCTAAATAAATTCCCACACTGACGAATAGAAAATAAATAAACTCTAATATCAACCTGTTTCTTCTAAAAACCCAGAGGTATGAAGTCATCTATTCATATCACGCTATATGTATCAGTAATTTATTGGTCATAGATTGAAGTATGATTATAAAGTATCGTATCGTTTCAAAAGTATCGCTTTGGTGTCGTTTCGTTTCGTCTTTAACGGTATCCAACCGTATCTGAGAGTATATGAATGTTGTTAATATTGAGTAACATGCAATCTGGTATAATCACATTCAAGACCGTAAAAACACACCAGCAGTCTATGTATAAATGAGTTCTTTTCTGTGATTGGACAGAAATATTCACGTGACATCATGCTACCAATGCAATCACATTAAATTCGCAATACAACACTAAACTTGCTATGCCACGAAACAGGAAAACATTACAATGTTGGATGAAATTATAACCATGACATTACAATGTCACTCGTTACATTAACGATGATATTACAATGTTATAATTAACTATAAAGTGACGTTACTATGTAATATTTAACTATAAAATGACAATACAATGTTATAATTAACTATAAAATGACAATACAATGTTATAATTAACTATAAAATGACATTACAATGTAATAATTAACTATAAAATGAAAATACAATGTTATAATTAACTTTAAAATGACAATACAATGTTATAATTAACTACAAAATGACATCACAATGTTATAATTAACTATAACATGACATTACAATGTAATGATTAACTATAAAATGATATTACAATGCTATAACTGACTATAAAATGACATTACATTGTTATAATTAACTATAAAATGATATTACAATGTTATAATTAACTATAAAATAATATTACAATGCTATGATTAAGTATAAAATGACATTACAATGTTATAATTAACTATAAAATGACATTACAATGTTATAATTAACTATAAGATGACATTACAATGTTATAATTAACTATAAAATGACATTACAATGTTATAATTAACTATGAAATGGCATTACAATGTAATAATTAACTATAAAATGGCATTACAATGTCACACGAATACTGATGACATTACAATATCGCACTAAACTATAATGAGGATATCACAATAAAACACGAAGACATTTTAATATCACAATAGACTATAATATTCAAGATGCTGTCATAATGTTAAATCATAAAAAAGACTTCACAATGACACTCTAAATTTTAGTGATGACATTACGCTATCACAATAGCAACGACAAGCAGTATGTCACACTATCCTATAACAATGACGAGGTAATATGTCACATTATCCTATAGCAACGACAAAGGCAATATGTCACATTATCCTACAACAACAAGACAATATGTCACATTATCCTATAACAACGACAAGACAATATGTCACATTATCCTATAACAACGACAAGACAATATGTCACATTATCCTATAACAAAGACAGGGCAATATGTCACATTATCCTATAACAACGACAAGGCAATATGTCACATTATCCTATAACACCGACAAGACAATTCCTCACATTATCCTATAACAACGACAAGGCAATATGTCACATTATCCTGTCACAGTCACAAGACAATATGTCACATTATCCCGGGGTCGAGTGGTTAGAGCATTGCGCTCAAAGTCGCAAGACCCTTCAACTCTAGTCGGCGCGGGTTCGATTCTGGCTCGCACCGTTTTCTGTGAGAAAGTTTTCCAGTTTACTTTCGGAAGGTCAGTGGTCTATTCTCGGGTATATTGTATCTGGTTTCTCTTCTCCACCAACAAAAACTGGACGCCACCAGTTAACTGACAAATTGTCGAGTGTGGCGGAAAGCAATAAACAATCAATCAATCAAACAAGCACATTATCCTATAACAATCACAAGACAATGTGTCACATTGGCTTCTAGAATATATATATATATATATATATATATATATATATATATATATATATTACCACAACGCGACAACAAATGACTCAAAAGTCAGGGAAATAACTGGAAGTGATGGGAGATACACGATACGTGATGTTGCCAAAGCTGTTAGCATATCTCTATCGCGGGTGCATTTCATTTAGAAGTGTATTTTGAATGTACGAAAGATTTCTGCCAGATGGATACCGCATATATTGACAGATGACCAAAAGCGGTTACGAGTACAAACCGCTAAGCAATAGTTCAAATTGTTTCCCAAATTCAATCAATGATAATTTGCAAACATTGTTACAGGTGACGAAACATAGATTCACTATTTCGAACCACTAAGAAAAATTTGAAACAAAATATGGCTAGCTAAACACGGCACAAGGCTTGTAGATGCCAAAAGAACCATAAGCACAAATGAAGGTTCTTTATTGCATATTCTTCTCATACAAATTCCGGTGCCGAAGGACAAAAGTGTTACAGGTCGGCATTACCGAGATTTTATACTAAAAAGCTCAAGAAATATCATAAACGACGCCCGGTGTCAGGATTTAGGCACGTTCGTCTAATTCATGATAATCCTCTATCACATACACCTGAGCTTGTGAAGCAATTTTTGAAGTCGTCGGAGATTACCATCTTGCCACACCCACCATACTCTTCATCTAGCCTCATGCGACTTTTTCCGATACTTCAAAAGTTCTTATCTGGTCGTCGTTACAAGTCCCGACAAGCCCTTGGCTCAGCTATTAGTTAGTGCCTCAGAGGTTTACCTAATTCAGCGTACCGTGACGCATTTCAGAAATGGAATCAGAGATTGAAATGATGTATTTCAAACCGCGGAGAATACTTTGAAGGGATGTAGCATTCATTTCACTATTTGAGTCGAATGCTTTTGAGATATCGTACAATAGACATTACATATCGAACAACCCTCGTACTATCACGCTTATACTAAATAGACTTTGTAAACTCTAGTAATTCTCTGTTCCTTGTCTTTCACTGTATCACAGGTAGAACCTAGTCTCAAGACGTGAAGGCAAATTGAGATAGAACTGTAAAATAACAGCATTTATTTAAATTGCAATACACTTCTGTATTAATATCATATTTAATATTAATATAAATATAGGGCAAAGGTCAACCAACCAATCACGTGTTTGGATTTTAGAATGAAATTGCTTCAGTGTAAATCTACCGCCTCTTTACTCCCAACAGTTTCAGTTCTCGGTCACGTGTTTGCTTTCATATTATGCTGTAAAATCTGAACCTTAATTTCCGGATTTGACCCTACTCTCAATCTCGAGAGGTTTTACCAAGGTTCCTTGAACTTTTAGTTATTGAAAGTCACTCACGTTCTACTTCTCTATTCTGAAATACTGGTACTTGTTTACATAAAAGGGAAACAACATTTCTGATTTTTTTTGGTGGAAGCTATTTAAATGATAGTTTAATAAGAGAGGATATGTTTTTATGTTTTTATTTTAAAAGAGTTCATCATTTGTTTTTCTTTTAAACAAATGACGATAATTATTCATCACTTAAGAATCTCCTCCTGGAAACACTCCTAACATGAAACTGCAATACCCTAACCATAATAAAAATGTATGACGTAAATACGCAATTGTTAAATGACCTGTCCACGAGTTCACCTACAAGGGGTATCTCATTCAAATCAGCTTCCTGAAATTTGAAATACAATACTTGATATTCATATTAATTATATCCTATTCTCTTTGATTCCTTCTCAAATTCCCAAAAGACTGCTTTGATCGACTGTACAAATAAAGAGAAGTATCTTTAATCGCATTGACAAACGAAATAGTTCTTTTGTTCTACATTTTGAACTGGTTAACATCCATGTGAGATTATTTGCTTGTTTATTCAATGAGACTCACAGATGCATAAAATGGGATATTTTTACGACTTTATCGCTTGTACGGTAAAATTATGGATATACAACGATACCTGGAATTTTTTTGTTTGTGTGTGTATGAAAAGAAAGGGACAAAAGTATGCTAATAAATTGTTTGGAGTTGTTTGATTTCGATATACCTCTAACATAAAACAGTCGATAAAATCCACCAAACAAAGTCGAGGGGAGAAACCCTACACTGCAATTAATTAGTGAAACGATAAGTTAATCATGAGAATTGTTTATTTTGCCAAGCTAGAAAAATAAAACTGTTGTCAATAGCAATTATAGACAGATGAAATCGAAGCACTGCATTCAACATTCGAGTCTCTTTCAATTCAATGAAATAAATATTTCATGAATGGGCTATGCATTTCAACATGGATGATATTTCAGACCTACAAATAAGTTACTCCCATGGAATTTGATAAAGTTCATCAGATATAAACATAAAATTACACAGAATACTAGTACGTTATTGCAATCAATGCCTGTATTTTAAGGGCAAATAATCTATTTAACATTCGGTTAGAGCGAGTGGGAGAAAGAGAGGAATTTGTTTGAACGAACATGACTCTACATTATATAACGGTTGTGTTTTACAAATCATAAATGTGTGGTTCTTTAAAGGACGATTAAAAAGTCCTTTTGAGTGAAATATTAACCCCCATATGGTGCCCCAAGGGGTCATAACTTGACATAATCATATATTCTAACAAACATTATTGATTTCAACTTATCAAGTTGAATGGTTTTCGAGATATATTTACCCGCATTACCCTACTCTCATTACTTCATCATAATATTTCATTGAAAGGGGGGAGGGGGCTCCGTGACCGAGTGGTTAGAGCATCGCGTTCAAAACCATAAGGCCTCTCACCTCTAGTCGGCGCGGGTTCGAATCTCACTTGCGTCGATATATGTGAGAAAGTTTGCCAGTTTACTTTCGGAAGGTCGGTGGTCTCTTCCCGGGTACGTTGTATCTGGGTTCCCTCCTCCACCAATAAAATCGGGACGCCACCAGATAACTGAAAAATTGTTGAGCGTGGCGAAAACAACAAATAATCAATCAATCAATCCTTGAAAGGGTCCTTCAGCTTAATTAACAAACTAGGAGGAAAACAAAAAAAGCGATAGACAAACTTTAATCAGATTACAGCTCCAACGAGATAAAGAGTATGTGCCACAATACAGCTGAACTCTAAATCACTTTTTGTCCATAAGTATGAATTTTGAGTTCACCATTACAAAATTCTTTCAGAATGATTTTCATTATAGATTACTCCGCTTACCTAATCAAGATAGTGTTCATGGTTACCGGTCTGTTTAGGGACTGCTTACTCCTCCTAAGCACCTGACCCAAACTCTAGTGTTTCCAGGACTCCGTATCACACAGAACTTCGTTTAACTAATCATGCTCCTACCGGAAATACTTAATATGCGTGTATTGGGACATGCACCATTTATAAATAAGTAAGAAAATGTCAACGTCCGATGTAATTTTAGAAGTGAAAGCACGCGAATGTTTTTTTTATAAACGATGCCTTGGCGATTTCTAACATTCAAATATAAATAAATTTTCTGAGTCTGGTAAGGTTAGTTGGCTCAAGGTAGAGCTAGATTTGAAGAATTTTGATTACTATTTACCAGAAGGACACTCATTTGTAAAATCTAAAAACAGAAAAACTACCATACGGTGAAGTAACCCAGTTATACAGTGTAGTTGTTTGAATTTACTTGCTAGCCACAACACGACAAAGGTCATCGATATGCATTGGCGCATTTAAGGGGGACGCACCCACCCCCTAAAATCATGGTCTAGCTCTTGATTAGATAAAAAAAAACCGCTGAAAGAGGCAATATTTTTTTTTCAATCTCAGAGAAATAAATTACATGTTATTCTCAAGCGGTAGTTGATTTAAAACAACTAATTTTTATTCATTTGCTTTTATTGGGAGAAATTATATTTTAAAAAAAAATCTTCAAAATTTGTATCACTTCAATAATTTCACCTCATTAAAAAAAATAATTTGAAAAAAAACATATTTCAATCCCTATAAAGTCTTTAAAACTCATGGTGACTTCGCCCCCTGGGCCCCCACGAGAATATCGTCCTGGACCCATTGGGGTCCTTTAGACGTTGATGTTGAGCCCAACCCCTCGTAACTTCAATTCCTGGATTCGTCCCTATAGTCCCTGCCATGAGATATGCACGATCTAGTTCTGGTTCCATTCTCATTGCAAAATAATGAATAAAATATAGAAATCCAAAGTATTCCGAAATATTTGATATTTTGATAGATAAAAATGCCAAGTCTCCTTGAAATAATATTACAAAAACCGAGAAAAAGTAAAAAAAAAATTAATGAAAAATTATATTCAATAATGAAAGCAAATAACCGGAAGTAGTATTTTTCTCAATAATTGTTGTAATGAAATACGATTTATCCAGAAAATGGAAAAAAAAACTCTTAATCAGACTTACAGCAACTTAATTGTGAGAGGAAATTCAAGATGCTTACTAAAATTGAAGATTCGAATCGAGATATCCACTTGATAATCAGTGATTTAGTCACCGAGTTGAGAGTATATCAATCTCTTTAATCATGACCAGTCGAAAATAATTTTTAAAAAATCATTAAAAATTCCTTTCTCGAAAATAATTTTAAAAAATTCATTAAAAATTCCTTTCTCGATCAATTTCAATAATTCTTTCTCCAACGAAGGGTTTATTCATAATTCTCGCAATTCCTGATCAGTGCGCATGTGCGGAGGGAAAAATCCACCTGAAAATAGAAATACGCATATCTTATAGGGTGGTATTAAACGGCCTGCTTCAGTGTTGCAACGTCATAGGTCACCTAATTTGCATTAATTATTCATAGTTATAAGGAGCAAGGAAAGTTCTATGTGCGTATTTGCCGTACTCTTAGTTTTGTATTCTTTGTAGGATTTATAAGATTGTTCAATGTTCGTTATCTTCACTTTTCATCTTATTAGATAAGACAGTTTAGAATGTTTGAAGATATACTTACTGGTATGAATATTTGTTATCTATTCTTATAAGATGGAACTTAACCTCTTCATGTCTTTTAGATTTGTTGATAAAGAGATGGTAACATATTAAGCCTTTCTAATCCGAAACCTGTATGATCCGTTTTAATGTGAATTTTGTATTCTTTAAGGTATTTATGAGATTGATAACCGATCACGGTAGCTCAATGGTAAAACGTTCGCTTCGTATGCAGGAGGTCGTGGGTTCGAGCCCCGTTCGTTTCATGGTAACGTAAGACGTAACACATAAGTTGTAATTGCTCCTTCACCAAACGCTTGATATTTAAAAGTAAAATAACGAGTCTTTGGATATTACTTTAAATATGAAGGTCTCGTATCTCAGCAG